>QVNW01000496.1:0-71164 GCA_014825475.1 Pseudomyrmex flavicornis
TCTTGTGTATGCGCGCGTATGCTTTATTGCTATATAAAACGCAGTATCGCGATACTCGTTCCAGAAAAATTATGTGCCAATTTGATCTGTTCCCTCCCCTTCGTTAAAGGAAAATAACGTAACGTAACACGTGTATTACATAACAGGACGTCGCGCGATACTCGTGCGGATGTGACATTCGTTCAAGACGAAGAAAAACGCGAATCCACTTTTCACAGATGCGGTCGATTGAACAAAGAATTGATTTCTCGCGCGATAAATCGTGTCCCGTATAACTTCGGATACTGGAAATACGATTTTAAAAATGCGGGAGAGAACGTGTAAGAGATCAATTCTTTATTCGGATCCATATGTACTATATATGTGTTTGTCCTCAATGTCGCGAGAGGTATCTTTTGCCTTTTCGCGGGCGTTTTGTCGGTCTCGGTAAAACGATTCGCATAATTGCGTCGCGCATTGCGTAAGCGCAATTGCACTTGTCTTCTCCTTCCCGCTCTCGCACATTCTTTATACGGACGACGACAGGCCGAACCCGAACGCCTGCTCGACGACGTGTGTCGTACAAATAAATATCTTATCTGTGTTTCTGGTTTCTTGTAAGCGATTAAACTCGTCCTGCGCGCCGGCGTTGCCTCCCGAAGGCGGATGTTCGTAACTATCCCGTTGTTCTCCGCTGAACATCATCACGATGACTGGCAATATGTACAACCGTGATTCTGCGTGATTTAGATGTGTGTATTAACGGTCGCGTTGTTGATTAACGCGCATTGTATCGTCAATACGATACGAGGCGGGAAACACGCGCGGAATCGAGTCGATGATGCACGGATACGTTGTATCGTATAAATGATGATACTTCACGCGTGTGTGTAACACGATTTATTTATCGAGATTGCGTATCCACACGAGGGAAACAGAATTTCCAGATGATTATGTGTGTGCTTATTAACATAATTTACGGTTTTCATAAGATCAGTCATGTTTTAATTTATAACGATTTTTAATTCCAAGTGATAGGAGACTCGACACACTTGGGGATATTTATGAATAGAATTTCTTTTCTATTATCATGAATATATATATTGTCGTGAATACATCGTTGTTGCTTGTCGATGATTCTTTTCTTGAATTTCAATTTTGTAGTTTCCAAGACAGTAGTTTTATCTCAAGTGCGAAGTGAACGAAGTGAAGTGAAGAAATTGAAAAATATTCATACGTTCTTTTCTCAAATAGCAATGCAACTTTTTCTGCTCGCGTCTGTGCGACTGCAGATCTCACAGGTGCGTACTAGTAAGTGATAAATGGCACATTCTTGAATTACTTAATGGCAGTGTCATTACGCTGTAAACGCGCATACTTGCCACCATAATTAATTCGCCTTTTAACCACCGTCTGCCGATAATTATTCGTCGTCGTCATCGTTGTCGTCGTCGTCGTAGTCAATTAACTTCGCCTTCGATGTTGCAAATTCAATTGAACACCGAATAAAATAAATCGCGAACCGAGGAAGATGTAGAAAATAAATCAATTTTACAAAATTGATTTTGTAAACGCGCATAATTCGCAATCGTGTCGTAGATTCTTTCGAATCTTCCTTCGGGTCGTGTGTGTTTCCTAATATCGAGAGTTTGGTATGATGTCATTAAGAATTTACGAATCCGTTCACTCAGTCTAAAATAGTTTTGTTCGCTCTTTCGCTTGCAAAAACATCTTTCAGACTTGACGGGACATGAGAAAAAAAAACAGGAATTTTACGTAAGCTCGTGTGTGTGTGTACGTACGTACAGATTGACGAGCGTGATAAAAGTTATTCATTCTCATATATACACACGGTGACACAAGTCTGTATACAGTATCACGCAACTACGAGTTTTTATCAGTCGTGCGAATTGAAACTGCGCTTAATTCAAATTTATTAATGTCGGGAATCAAGATATAAAATATTAACACTCGGTATAAAACAGCGTGAACGCGTTAATAAACGTGAAATCATTCTAATCGCCGTAAGTGTAATTATACCATCTCATCAGTCATGTGTATTAATTACCATTCTTAAGTCGATGATGTTGTTACAATTTCACATACGCGCGTGGAGAATGTATTTACCTTGAACACATAAATGGATTTAAAATTTTAAACATTTTTATTTATTATTATTTTTTTTTTAATTAACGTTTTAAGACACAATATTTACGTGTAAGAAGATATAAGCGAGAGAAATTTGTCGATCATTGCCGCGAGTTTGTCAGACAAAAATTGCGGATGAAACAAAAAGTCGAATGAAAGAAGAGAGGGTTTCCCGGAAAGAGTTAAGTACGGGATGCACGGCTGTTGTTATGAGCGTAAACATCGGTGATTTTAGCTCTCATTACACTCAAGTATGTTTATCGCGTCGTCGCACAAGAGCCGTCATCAATCGTTATTATCATCCCGCGCGGTTAATCAGTCTGTATCGATAGATAATTTTTTCACGCGGTTTCCTCTCTTATCTCGGAAACACCGGAAATCACCGCGAATGTTACCGCGTTCGAACTCGCTTTTCGAATTATCTGAAACACGATCCTCGCGCGTGCGCGCGATGATGTGCGATGAGATTTTATTACGATATCTAATAAACGTTCTGTGTAGATAATAATCTGACTTTTGACAGCAATTTGTCAACGATGTTTGCACTTTGAATCGTTGTGGAAAAGAGAAAAAAAACATCATTCGCGATAATTGCGCGATGGAAGGATTGATGAGATTCGGAAACCGCACGTTCCATCAACTCGCGCTCTATTATTTCTCGCGGTGTGTTTGTTTTGATAAAACAGCGATATAAATTGTCATTAACGTAGCGGCGAATGGAATGCGGCGGATTCAAATCGCGAAGAGAGACGCGACGCACGGTGCGACAACGGAAAGACACTCATGAAGACGATTGAGATTCGAGCCACCTCATTCACCCGTGTCCGTTCAGGCTGAAACTATTCGCCTCCTCTTATTGTCCACCAACCCTTCGCACACCGACCTATTTCTGGCTAAAAATAGCCAATAGAATGATTGTCGCTAAAACGATGTCCACTCGACTGCGGCGTGTCGCGATTAATTAATTGTAAGTGCGAAGGCGCCGTAACGCAACCTTTTCGAATGACCACCTTCGGCCACTGATGCCTCCCCTGCCGCGAATCTCGCGCGCTTCGCCGTGTGATTTTTCTGCAAAATAACGCGGCACAAATCGGTCGATTTAACGATAAGTACATCGGTCGATTCGATAAGCATGTTAATTAACATAACGATATTAATACGTCACGCGTTACACAATTTTATTCGACTGTTTAAATTTAATTCGGTTTTTTTTTCGATAAATTATTTGTCAAAGATCAAGACGTAAATTTATTCTGCGATGAGTGTTTTATTATATTTTTAACTTGCAGTTATAAAGTTCAAGTATATCACATGTTCACTCATCAGATCTCGAGTTTTTGATTTCTTATTGAGATGCGAATAATTGGTTTCGATTTCTTGTAAACACTCAACAAGCGTCTCCCTCGAAGCAATTGATTTATTTTATTACGGTCATTAAGATAAATTAGATAAGATTGTAATGGCAGCGTCCTATTATCATATCAACTCGTGCGAGATAATAATTTTGATATAATACTTTGTTCATCAAAGTATTTTAAAGAGAGATCGTACTTCATTATAATACTTATCTTTCCACACTATATTTTACTAATTATTGATGAAATATCTTTACGATCGTTAAATTACATACTCAATTTCTTCTCGTTTATATTGTTGTACATGCTTGACGTGCATTTGCCAGGATAAAATATCTTCTGCAAATATTGCGGCATTTAATTCAACGCATCACAAGATCAAGTACTCAAAGGGTCGGGAAAAAGAAAGTTTTTACTCACGACAATTAATTTTTGCCGATATTGCCGAAAGGACTAACTAAACTGGGGGTAAAGTCAGTTAATTAGTTGAAAGCATTGCGTGTCGGTAAACCGGACTTTTCCGCGAAAAGCAGATTCTCGACCAACAAACGACAAATTAATTTCTTAAGTAGCGTAAGGAGTAAACGGCATTAAATAATAGCGATATTGTTTAATAAACACGCAAATTTATTGCGAATAAACACGCGCGACATGATTAAGTGTCTTTAAATACTTATGCTTGCAAAAAAAAATAACAGATGTATTTGCAGATATTACACTCCTTTAAAAGAACATGTACAGATTATCTAATTATTGTTGCTATCTTGTCCGAGAATCTCGTCAGAGATAATCCGATCGGATCGCTTTAATTGCTCGTGTTTATTACAAATTTAAGTGATCTTCGCATGTTTTCGTATAGAAACTGTTGTAAATAATATAAAGAAAAGTAAAAACTGACTAAAAATTAATTCACTAATAATTTTCATAAGACGAAAGTTTTATTATGACTAATTAAATTTACATTAAGGAAAAAGTGGCCGCGTATTTACTATGTATATAATAGTGGAAATGCATGACGCAATTTAATGTAATGTTACATGTTGCGTTCGCTCGGGTTCGAGTAATTGCGGTGTTTAAAAACTTTAAAGCTTGTTTATGATAATCGGGTCATCACATGACCTTTGAACAAAATACACAAGTCCCGCGGGTCAAATATTTTTATCATTTCGCGGCGATTTTTTCGACAAAAAAGAGCGTGATTATCTAAACCGGCGCGTGTTTCTCCGGTCCAAAATCGTTTCGTCGTCGAGAATTCACGAAAATATATACGGTAACAGAAAAGTAATAGTAACGTGCCAATTTCGAACAGACGAGATTATTTTAGGATACTATTCGTCGATATAATTGGTCAAATTTAGACGTGCGTATATTAGACATACATATACGTAATCAAAAATTATAAAATTAAAATTACCTAACATTCACTGTTGCACGTGTGTAGAATAAAAGGTGAAAAAATTTTCACATTATCGAACGTTTCGATCAATTTATTTGGATCATCCTCAACTAAGCTGAAACATACTTACATTCTGTCTATATTCTCTCGCAAAAACATAATACATATAATAAAAAGAAAATTATATATATTTTGCCAGTGAAACAAAAATTGACAATGTAATCTCAAAACTAATTGCAATCAAAAAAACATACATGCAATATAAAAATACGTAACGTACATCTGTTGTCTTATCGGTGAGAACTATAATGAACATATGCGACATTGTTTGAAATAAGGGCGCACTTTGCATTCCGCGGACGAGTTGTTATTCAGATGCGCTTATTCTTTGTTTTATAATATCTGGAGAATTTTTGTTGAAAACACCGCTGCAAACAATTAAAAAGACAAACGCGCGTGTTTGTACGTACACATGTACATGCATATATGTACCAGCGTTCGGAATAATTCACCTAACAACTACTTATTCATTCGCGAGTGAGTTGAAAGCTATGTGGTGATTCCGACTTTACAAAAACAATTATGCAACACATCGATTATATAATAAAACTTATAGTTACGTGCATTTCTTCTGCCTCTGATCGCCACGATTCCTGTCAACGAGCGATTGTCATCTCACACACACACACATACACACACACACACGAGAAGAAAACAATTGCAGCAAAATCAGGCGGCTGTAATCGATATAACACTTACATACGGCACTTTTTATAAATAATTAATATTGCGAGATGTATTGTTGTAGTGTTTGCATCGAACAAGCGCTCTCTTGCCGCGCAATCAATTCTCATCGGTGTATCTCTAAGTCGGTAGGTGTGGTAACCTTGAAGGATATATTTTCGCGTGCCGTCAATGAACTGTAGCGCGCGGCCTACTTTTTTCCACCTCTGCAAGGAACGAATAATCGTTTTGTCACGGCTTCTTGCGAATTCAACAGTTCACTTTGTTCTCGAACGCGCGAGCACGCGCGTCAAATAACACTCATATATAGCAAAAAACCTTGCAATAGTTTAATAAGCGTATTTTTCACACAAGAATAAGTCGGAGTTGCCTTTACCTTTTACATCTGTTTCCGTCAATTGTATACACATACAAGGTTCTCACCACCAATTTCGTGCCTTCTCGCGATACTTTCACCATTTGCGCCAGCTATCGACGTCACGCTATCACCCGGGGAAATTTATAAATTTAGCGCAGCGACGTCAGAGTGCGGTGAATAACATGCGGTTTTTTTTTCACACATTGTAACATATTTTTACTTATCAGGAAATTCTCACGGAATATTGCCGATATGTACTTTCAATTTCTCGGAATATTGTAGGAAGAAAATTTTGTAAGTATGTCACGCGGAAACTTGTTACGGATATCACCTGCTGCGTTCTATCGTCTTCTTAAAAATGCGTATTGTAAAATATTTGTTTAGCATCTATCTAATCTTTAATCAAATAATTTATATTGGTAAATAAAAAATATTAAGAGAATACACAATAAGATATTTGATGTCACACCTTTCACAGTGTGTTGCATTAATATCTGAAGATAGTTTTCGGATTCGAACCACGTTAGAATTATTTTTATACCGACGTTTCATGAACATTTCAGTTCACTTTGTCATAGTCTTAAGAGCAATATGATACACAATAAGTTGTACTTTTCAATCTATAACTTTTTGAACATGTGCAGCTTTCGCGCGCGTAATATTCGAGCAAATATTCTATAATTACATCTTTGATCTCTCGTGACTTCTGAGAAAGAGCAATCTCTCCAAAAAAAAATGTCGCCTGAGTGACGCCACCTCGATCCTGTCGCGTTTTAACCTTCGGTCATTGTCGTCTGACCGTCTGCACGCAACGGATCCATTTTCGTTCTCCGAAACGCGCATCGCAGTCCGAGGTCAACCGCATTTGCTGCAGCATCAGCAAGCAATCGAGTAGCCTCTGCTAGATCCGGATCTCTCTATCTTTCTTTCTCGCGGAGAATCGTGACGCGCTCGATGACGCGTTTGAATTCGCCGCGGAGTGTGTGTCGCGCGCCAACAAATCGGCACGTCCGTTGCGCCGCGCTCGTCCAATGGAGAAACGCGCCGTCGGAGGCTCGACTTTGCCGCAACGTGACGTAATGCCGTTTAAAAGGCGACCCGCGTGAAACGCGCGAATCAGTCGCACGACGCACGCTGCACCGTGCATTGCTGGAGCGAAGAAGAAGAGGAGGACGACTCGGATTTTCTGGTGGCAAGGAGCTACTAGCACTAGCTATCGGCGATATCCTTTTTTTTCCCTTCCTCTTTTTTGTTCTTCCTCTTCTTCTTCAATCTTCCGGTTCTTTCTCTCTCCCTTCCCGCATTTTGTCGTCCAGGATTTCGTCGTTCGGCGGATTGCAATTAAACGCGAGAGAATACTGTTGCCGCTTCATCGCGTTTTTGTGGAATTCACGTGCGACAAGCCAGAGAGATCTCGATCAAGAGCGAAACGATTACGGCGCGATTACTTGGTGCACACACGAGATCCGAAGGAGCTCTTCTCCAGCAGTACAACCGCAGTGTCTACGTACGACTTTTTTTTTTTTTTTTATACCCGAGAGATTGGAGAGATACGCGAAGGTTGACTTGTGTGTAAATCCCGTAAGTAGCCGAGCACGCCGCGCGCCAAGACGAGAGTTTCTGCAATTGCAAACGGCGAACGGTTGAATCGTTGTATTGTACCTCTATCGTCTCTCCTTCGAGTGATGAGATTCAATTACAAAGTGGACCCGAACATTAGCTTATTTTTAGAACATATTGTGCTTCCGTTCGCTTCTGTTGTGGAAGATTTTTCTGCAAAAACGGGGGAGAGAATGCGATAACAAAGTAGCGTCAAAAACGCATCGTTGCGATGAAACATCATCAGCGGCTGTTCACTTATTGAATCACAGTGGTTTTAATCAATATTTGCACAAGTACTTTAAGAATACAATTAATTTTTCAAAACACGCTTTCGGTAAAAAAAAGAGCTTTAAAGAAATACAATCGTACTAAAGATCATAGATACGTATGAAAAGAATTATCGCGCGTACGATCATATTTTTCTCTTATCTCAAATACGAAACGACTTGAACATAAACAAATTGCAAGAGAGAGAGAGAGAGAGAGAGATGATGATGTTGTTTATTTGAATTACTTCGGTGTCGCGAAATTAGTCATCCGATAGTCTCCTCATCATGCTTTTTGTGTCTCTTCACAATCGGTATAGCGCGCGAGCATAAGAGGCAGGTGACATTTATCGTACTCGGGGGTGCTAAATGTAGCCGGTGTAATTTAGCGACGGAAATAGGCGCGAGTGATATCAATTTGGTGTGTGACTGGTATTGACAAATTTAACAAGCACGTCGTTGATATATACGGACGCATATAGCAATGACGAAGCGGTCGTGTAGGAAATAAAACGTTGTCGCAAGTCGTATATACGGTTTGAATTTTTGCATTTGTTGTTGTCTGGAATTTCGCGATTTTGTGTCTTTTAGCATCGGTTATCAAAGATTTTTTACGTGTTTGTTGTCTACTTGAATTGTAAAATTACAGAAACAATTTTTATATTTATAAGATTAAATAGCGGAGGCCAAAGTGCGCGCGCGCGCGTGTGTGTGTGTGTGTGTAACTAAATTTTTACAAAGTTGAGAGAGAAAGAAGTGAACAATTAAATTATTTGCTTTAATATTTTACTATTATTGAATTATTTGATCTTTTTATATATAATTTTATGTACAATTCTTCGATTGAGTGTTGAAGTGTCAAATATTTTTTCAGGCGATCCTCGCTGAGAGATCGATTGTCGTATCTGCAATATATTTTGCACTGACAAATCGATCGTGCGATAAAGTTCTACACATAAAAAACTTGCTTTTCGAGAGACTGTATTTGTTCACCTGCTGTGTCGCAGGCTATTAAGTAATTACAACAGACAACGTGTTAATTCGCAGAAGCCAAACGATATATTACAAAATACATTTTGAATAAATCTCAAGGTCGCTCGCCGAAATCGATTTTACTCGCGAGAACAAAAAAATAGATCGAAAGTCTCATTGTAATAATCCGGCGATAAAACAGCGATCGCAGAAGGACGTTCAATTTCCTCCTACTTCGTTTGTTAACGAAATTGCAGTTCGGTTATTATTGCATTGTCTCGTATAAAATCGTCGAATTGTTCTTCGTCGTGTGCGATGGATTTGCAGATCGTTCGTTACCAACGTATTTATGACATATTTATCGTCTGGACGGTTGGCGCGGCGCGAAAGATATTCAATTATTTTAATGCAACTCATAAATCACAGACGGGCGTAATAATTCTTCGTACACACGCGCGTTGAGCGTAATTAGCTAATGAGAGTACAGCGATCGATTTACCAACGCGTATATTAACGACACGTATGGCAGTTATAGAAGTCGACTGTTTCCTTGAAGCATAAGAAAAAAAATGCAGCAATAATCGAACGGTTATCTTTCGTCGCAAAAAAGCTGCAACGTAACAGCCTGTTCCGCTATGCAAATTATTTTTGCATTTTTGTTTCTCACGATAAGCTCCGCGGCGGGATGATAACGTTCGCTCACTTAAAGTTTCGTCAGTTGATGTACCAATAAAATGCAATGCATCATTGAGCGAACGAAATGTGGCCGTTGATAAATTTTTATTTGGCTCTTACACTGTAACTTTATTATCTTTTCGCACGAAGAAAAAAACTCGCAACGATCAACAAACCTCTTTATTCATTTCGTCATTTTTATCGTAGCTGGCATTGCTTTTTCTAGTTATGTTTAAATACTGTTGATTATATTTTACGCGCGGCATTTAAAACACAATTGACGAATATTTATTTGCTCTTACCGCGGTTTTATTATCTCTTCGCACACACGAAAGCAAAATCCCCGCTACAAACCTGATGTAAAAATTAATTGAAAATGTAATTGGTCGGGCGTTGAAAATTGCGAGAATGTTCGCAAAACGAGAATCGTATTTTTTTGTTCGATTGCTTTCTACGATGATTGCCGGGAGGTGAATTGACTTTTACGCGTACGATACTTTTTCTTTCTGAGTTTTACTTGTTTAAAACAATGCGTAAAAACTGGTTATAAAAATTAATCAAAATAAGTAAAAGTGCGCGATGTCGAACGTCATACGTGTGTGCCTAACGTTTCTTTTTATCTTGCCTGTTGCAGAGGAGATGCGGCCTCGCTGTTGGAGCTGAGACCGCCGCGCCGGCTGCGAAAGTCCGTGGGTCCGCATCCGAAATTGATCACGAAAAAGTAAGGATCACTCGCGTAAGGATCATCCGATCACGCGCCATCCACCCTCGTAATTCCTCGCTCAAAGCGAAGCACAGAGAGACTGTGCGAATCGAAAGAGCTCGGGCCTAAAGTATAGGAAAAAAAAAAACGCAAATCGAGAAAAACCGAGAGAAAAATAGTGAGACGAAGAAAGCGGATTCGCTTGATCAAAGAGTGAAAGAGGAGGAAAGAAAAAGAGAGAGAGAGAAGGACAAAACAAGAGAATCGTTTTATACAAGAACAAAAAGACACACGTTTGTAAAGTAACATTTTTTTTTTTTCAGTTTTCAAGTAGAAAGCAGGAAAGAAAATCGGACAGACGTTAAACAAAAAATAATTTGCTTTTCGATACACGTGTCTTTTTCTAGTTGATTTTTTGCAATTTTTTCCGTAAGACATCAAGAAAAAAAAGTGATGCGCGCGTGCCTTTTCCGTGTTTGTGTAACGTGAAACAGCATCGCGCAATACTCGTTCTACACAGTTTCTGTAAGAGAAACGAAAAAAAAAAAAAAAAAAAAAACGCATATTAGTACAAGAGAAAGAGTGTGATAAAGAGAGGCATCGAAAAAAGCCGTGATTGAGAGCGAAAAAAAAATGGCCATGGTCTCGACATGCTCCGTTTTGAAGTATCGTCTTCTGCTGAACGCTGCGCTCCTCATGTTCCTCGTCGTTCTTCAAAGCTCTGCTATCGCGGATAAACCGGGCACGACGAAACCGGACCCGTGTCCAAGGTAAGTGTTCTCAGAGAACCAACCGAACGAAATCCATCCTCAAGCTTTCACTCGCTATTTATTCCCTCTCTTTTATTGTCTCTTCAAGAATCGATTTGTGAAAAATCTTCTTTTTTCCGCGGTCGCGTTCTCGTAATTCGTTTAAGACAAGATTATTTTTGACCGATTAACCGCGCAGTGAAATCTCTGCCACTCGTCATTTCAAAACTGCGATAACCTACGATCGAGACGATTCACTTATACGCGCGCGCGCGTGACATCGATGTCGGAAATTTCCAACGTCGATTGTCGCGCGCGATTTAAAGGCTGATCGCCGAACGGTTATATATCGCTCAAGCGATTAATTAATTTTTGTCGTCTGTCGTCATAAATATGTTGATTTATTCTGTAATAAATTATGATAAGCGTTCGTTCGAAGTGACTACTTTGTGATGGAAAATGTGTGAGAGCGAAGCTCGAGATAAAATTTTCCGTAGCGAATTTTTTTTTGTCTCGCCGATCCATACAGATCGCGGCGCTCGAAATCGAGTTTTTACGCCACTGACCGATTACGTTGAACACACATAATTGCATAAGATTTTCGTATCCAGTTATCGTACACGTGTCTCATCTAATCATTGTTTGTGGAAGTGGGTTACAAAATTACGTAGGGTTAATTAGTTAAGAGTGAAACTTCACATTATTGCACTTGGCATTGCACATGAAATTGCAAGTAGTTTTTTACGTAAGAAAACACTAACGCAGGACACTCTTCTCCTCACAATTGTTTCGGTCAATTTTTAACGTTTATATCAGTGTTTTTGTAAATTCTTTATTATTATGTTTACGTCGATGTCATTTATTATAGCTACTTTGAAAGCTGTTTTTTGAATTATCTCATAGTTACTCCTATACTTTATTTTTGGAATAGTTTACTGACTTGTTTGCTTTACTTGTGAAATTGACTTAAAATTATTCTTATGATTGTTGAGTGGAAATAGGTGAAAATTTGTTACGAAAATTCTCGAAGATGCCAGAAATCAACAGTACGTGGAACGCTACAAAGTAGCGTTTGATATACGAGCACGATTGCCAGCAAAATGTCAAAGAATATTCCTCAGAATTTAATTAAAGATTATTTCCATAAATTTAAATATTTTGTTGCGCGAAAGATATTTTTTCTAGTAAACGGGATGTCAACGGGATGTTTTCAAGTCTATAGGACTTTTGAAGACTGCTCTCGCTCGTCTCTTTCAACCTTCTCTTCAAAATCTCGTATGTCCACGTTAGACCAATATAAACTGTGACAGTTGATAGTATTGAGTGTCATATGCCCCGAGGAAATGTCACAAGGTTTTAAGCAATTCGTCGTCGCGACGAGAACACATCGTTTTCGCTGTACGACAGCGAAAATAGTCACATACGTAACACACAGCCGTTTGTAAATTTCCTTGAGAGATAGAGAAACAATTTGCATACAATAAAACTGCCAAGTGTTCCCATTTTTTCGCTGCGTATTTAGAATTGTTTATATTAAATTTATATTTATTTTTTTAATGTGAAATATCTTTTTATCGCATCTCTCGCTTTTATTTACGTTCTCTTTTATGCTCGGAGAGAATGCAATTTTTGCCAACAGTATTTTCAAATTCGTCGAAAAAATATTTTTACGTCTATTTTTTTTAAACAAAATTTTTTAAACACCGTACGAATTAAACTGTCTTCAGCCAACATTATGTTTTTGGATTTAGTCCAAGCGAGCGATTCTTGCTCTGCATTGACGTAGGCGCAAGTCACGTGCTCCGGAAATGGATGTAAAAAAATAGTAGTCTGCTTTTGAAAATAGATCGCTCATCATCACGAACTGTGTGTGTCGTTTCTTTTGCGAGCAGTAAAAAGTTGAAGTTTTTGCGAAAATAAAATCAGTATGTAACAAGTAATAAATTTCTTTAAAATAATGTTTATTAAATACAATTGACAATTATAGGAAAAATTAAAACAAGTAATTTTTTGCATTTTTTTCAGATGTAAGTAAAGTACTAGTTCTTGTAAATTGAATTCGCGATTTTCCGTTTAAAACGCGGTGTAATTTTACAGTGTAATCGTGTCTCTGACGTTGAAAAATATGTATTGGTTTAAACGGACGAGATTACACGTTAGATTTGCGTGTACGCGTGACGCGTAGGCGGTTTAGGGAAATGACCTTAGCAATGAACTTTATCCTGAAACCCAGGCGCGTGGCAAGTTGGGCTCTAAATTAGCGTGTTCCGCAAGTGTACAATGAACGTGACCTTAACGCGTCTGCACATGCATGCGCACATGCTAATCGTGGATTCGTGTATGGAAACTTTTTACTCGCGCGATACTGATGACGCGCGCTATTTAAACATTCCTTTTTTTTCGAAACGTAGTTTTATGTTCACAGAAAAGTTACACTTAGAGCGTAAACGTGTAAAAGTTTTCCACGTTTGTTAACTCGCTTTTTTAGTTTTATTTTTTATCGGAGACAAAAGGATACGCTGCAAAAAGATGTATTCGCGTCAACAATGTTCTATTTGGCGCGTTTAAACGTGTTCTCATCCAAATGGTCAGATCAGAGATATCGCGAATGAATCAGGGTGAATGAATTACGAAACACTTTTACAAGCCGTTTTATGATTTCTAAACAAAACAGACAATAAATGTGCAAACAACTCGTTGTTCAGCGTCAACAATTGAGATAAAAATTGCGGGCGTGAACGCTATCACATCGGGGTGGTCTTTGCAGTTTCCGTATTTTTTCACACATTTGCCAAAAAAGAAATTTATTGTTTTACTATCTTTGCGGAATTGAAATCTCGGCAAACGGTGAATTGAAATTTGTTATCAGTATGTAACACACACACATGCACACATTTTGTGCGCGTGTAATCGTTGCAATTTTCAAAATCAAATTGTGTCATCTGAAAGATTTTTAATCTCGCGTGTATTAAAATATACGGCATTTTGTGTAAAATCTTCTCGCTAAAAATTATATAAAATGGTGGAAGGAGAATGTAATAACTTACTTCCTAAGATGCGAAACAATTAAATGGGCAATGACGCAACTCGCCGTTAATGACGGGACCTCTGAAAAATTTCGCAAAATTCGATAATGCCTTCCAAGACAGAGAGAGAGCAAGGTGTTTTCTCTCGCCTTACATACCGCACGAGAGAACAAATATGTTTGTCAAGTATAAGCGTGTCGCGTCACGGACTGATCTGCAAGATTTGAATCGCACGTCTGCGAGATAACGATACGTACTAGGTAATATCCGGTTAATAGGCGCGCACATCTCAACGCGATAAGCGTATTTAATTGCTGAATGTTATTTGTTTTTTTAAACAACATGTTTTTCTGATTGAGTCATCTTGTTCTAGTCTATCGTGTAAGTTTTCGGTCGAATATGCGTAGAACACAAAGAAAGGAAGAAGAAAGACACAGCGAATGCACTCGGGAGAGTGATGGATAAATTGAATCTTCCGGAGATCTTCCGAATGACGTAGTAAAGTGGCGCGATCACAGGCCTCTACAATTTGAAATTGCAATGGTATTTTATTTCAACATGCGCGTTCAATTTGACATTCTCGGAAAAGATCTGTGTTGACTTTTATTTATAAAAACAAACGTGTATTAATAACATTAAACATCTTATGATAAACGTACGAAACATACATTATAGAGAGAAAATGTTAAACATAAATTATATATAATTATTATATATATTTATATACAATTACAATATTTTGTATAAATATATATAGTATTATTAAATATATATATATATTATACAAATATATAATAATTATATACTTGTTATATATATTTATTTAATTATGTATAATTTTGCTATATATAAAATATATATTGTCATGAGGAGTTACTTGAATTGTCAGTAAACTCTGACGCAATATCTGGAATCGCATTCGACTGATTAATTAAATTAACGCGTAATTAAAACGGTCTATCGATAACGCGCGATCTGATCGTTGCCGATGATACAATCGATCACGTGCGTGTAATAAAATAAAAAATTTTTCTTCTTATCAATCGCGATTATTTCTTCGGATACTTTTTGGTACACAACGCATTGACGTCAAAACAATTACTGATACGCGCTAATTATCGATGTAGTGTTTGTTAAAAATACATAAACAACAATTAAAGCTTATTATATCTCTGCATGTTTAAATTAGGTTATCGTGTAAAATCGAGCACAGCGATAATTAGCGATATAATATTAAATGTGATCACAGACGTTTTGCGCGAAAAAATTGGCACACTTGATAAAGGAATGTAAATTATTGTGTATTCGCATTTATTCAAACAAAATTATCAAGAATTACAATAAAAAAAGCGTGTTTCTGCGTAAAATTTCATTTTGCACATACCTTTAACAAAGATCTCAGCGCGCGCATCTCATTTCCGTGTAACTTAACGGAATAATATCATTTGCTAAGTGACGCAAATAACCAAATCACGCCATCATATTTATGCGTATGAATGGTATTAGCATAGATACTCCGCATTGTCCGGCAACAGACGGCTTGTAAACAAAATATATCCTTGTGCTAAAACTAATGAGAGAGTAGTAGACGTGCTTCAAAAAGATTATCGAGAATAATAACGCGGATAATTTTTTTTTTTTTTTTTTTTTTTTTTTCATAACGCGAAACGTTCTCGAGAATGCGCGCAACAAGATAATTAGTAAACAAATCACATTATTACGTAACTCCGGATTAATATGATCGGTATTTCGAAATTGGATCTTTGTTATATGGAACCTGTATTTTCGCTGAGAATTTGCGTAATCTCGTTTTGCACGCGCGCGCGCTTATTTTTTCACAAAGAGTAGGAAAATTACATGTTATCGCGCGTTTGCGGCAAAAACGGGACGGACGCACACAACTAGCGCGCGCGGGATATTGGCAAAATGATGGAATGAGGCGGCACATCTCGCGATTCAACTAATCGCCTCCACGCATTCCGTCACGCGAGTTACTACGACTTCGTCTTTCCACACGCGGAATTGTTTATTTATCGGTGATCAACTTCGGCTTAGGCGCGAGGAGCGCGCCGTAAAAAAAAAAAAAAAGAAGCACGTGCTTCTTTCGAGATAACATGCGGAAACTTCGGTATCAAAGACCTTTCGCGTTTGAAGTCGCGCATTTTCGCACGTATGATACAAACCGCGGAGACATGTGTACCCGGTTCACACGCGAATCCGAGATATCACGTTCGGCACCTACCGAGATTAGTGAAAAAAACAATTATATCTTTATACCGGAACAAGGAAAAAAAAACAAGAGTTTTATTGAGTTGAGGAAGCAACGGTGACTTTTTGCTGATTTAAATGTGCATACGCAATATATATGAAAATAAAAAAATATAAAATAAAATAAATGTAATATAAATATTGTACATTTTGCGTGTGTTATACATATGTACAATATACACAATATATACAATATATATATATATTTATTTATTTTATATTATATTTTGCATACATGTGAACATTGCAAAATAATACGGCTCGATATATTCGCGCTTCCTGCGTTTATTCTGGGATTTTAATAAACCATAAAAAAAAATAAGTGGTAGCTTTATGGAACTTAATGACTGTTATTACACGAACATGCGTTCTCTCGTCCAGGTGATTCGCGTTCAAACGCGTTCTTTTACGAGCTCTGATCTAATCCTCTTCGTCGGTACGAAGGTGTATCCGGAAGTGAATCAGAACTTACTTACAGATCATAGAAAAAAATAAGACGGTGTAATTGTGAGACCGGGACTCTTAGCACTGTGTTAATCAGGCGTGTAATCATTCGCACATGTCGGCGTCTTGTTGATGTTATTTACAAGGGGAAAAAACGACTGACTAATTAAAAGTTCTATTTTGCAATTAGAAATTACAATGCTTTTTAGTTCTCTCTTGTGCGCGATGAGAGACTACGCGATTCTTCGAAAACTCGCACGTTCTAAAGTATCTCCAACTCGCACTTGGAGGTCGAGACATTGGTCTGGATGTCGATCCAACCGCGACAACCGCAAATAAACGTTTTTCTTGTGAAAATCTCACAAAACTATGCCACAATTTCGAACGCATTGAAATTGTTTCACTTGACATATTCATAAAAACTAAATTTTTATCATAAAATGTTATTTTATAACAAAATTATTTAAAAAATTACGACATTTACGACATCGATGACATTTTTTTACGAACACACATCAACATTAGCGTTTAACATTTTTTTTTTTTTCTTATCTCTTATCGCAGTTGACTTCGCACTGTAGTAAAAAGAGCTTCAAGACCACGAATTGCTACACGCTACAAAATCCTGTAAAATTACAAATTCTTAAAAGAGAGATTTTTTTAATTATATCGATAAGATGTAATCGTAATTATCAAAATCTTCCTCTCTCTCTCTTTAGAGAAGTCGTAAGACTTTTTATTTCGGTGCAAAGTCGAGTCATTGTTACTATTCCCCTTTACTCACAATCAAAACTAGCGAACGGTTCGGTAAACGAGAGACAGAGATCTCGTTGCGATCCGGTCGCGCGCGATCGCGAAAATCTCTCGTCTCGACGTGCCAAAGTAGCCAAATTACCGTGCCTTTCCAGTGAGGTATACTGCCACGGCGATCTGCTGCACACAATACAGATGGCCGGCGTGTACAAGGACTCGAAGGAGTTCGTCGACATGAAAATGAAGCGGCCGCCGAACGAGACGCTGGCGGCGTTTCGCGTCTTCATGAAGAGATTCAAGCAGAAACCTTCTAAGCCTGAAGTGGAGAAGTTTGTCAACGACACGTTCGAGCCGCCCGGCTACGAGTTCGAGGACTGGGATCCGGCCGACTGGAAGCCGAATCCCAAGTTCCTGGAGAAGATCGAGGACGACGAGCTGCGAAAGTTCGGCTCGGATCTCAATCACATCTGGAAGATGCTGGGCAGAAAGATGAAGGACGACGTGAGAGACAACGAGGAGCTTTACTCCATCATTTACGTTCCGAATCCGGTGATCGTACCGGGCGGCAGATTCCGCGAGTTCTATTACTGGGACTCGTACTGGATTATCAAAGGTCTGCTGCTGTCGGAGATGCGGAGCACCGTGAAGGGTATGTTGAACAACTTCGTGTCGATCGTGGACAGAATCGGCTTCATACCGAACGGCGGCCGAGTCTATTACATGATGCGCTCGCATCCGCCGCTGTTGACGTCGATGGTGGAGGAATATCTGAAGGACACCCACGACTACGACTGGCTGAAGGAGAATCTCTGGCTGCTGGAGAAGGAATTTGATTTTTGGATGACTAACCGAACGGTGGAGATCGAGAAGGACGGAATCAACTACACACTCGCAAGATACTACGAAGAATCGTCAGGTCCTCGACCGGAATCCTATAAGTGAGTATATCGACACTTCCGTGTCGTGATAGCGAAAGAATGACGAAGCACACGCCGAGCTAGTGATTTATGAGTCGGGGAAAAAACATTATGTTCTTTTAAACGTTCAGACATTTTCCTTTTTTTGCGTTTTCTAAAAAGCATCTCGCACTTTTTTTTTTATCAATTTCGATGTTTTAACGTCGCGATTCTGATTGGTGATATCAGGGAGGACTATCTGACGGGCCAAAGTTTTCGAACTTTCGAAGAGAAGAACAATTATTATTCAGAATTGAAAACAGCGGCCGAGTCCGGATGGGATTTTTCCAGTCGATGGTTCGTACTCGAGGGTACCAACAAGGGTAATTATCATTTCTTGCTTCTTTCGCGCGATGTAGAAATAGAATTTTCTTCTTTTTTTTTGATTGATGAGCGACATTAGATCAACACACATGTTGACAAGAGACTTAGTACACTGCTGCTTCCGATAAAAAGCCGGATAAAGGACGCGCGATATTGTTGCCGAGGCAACGGAAAAATAAAACTCACGTTTAATTATAGGCTTGTAAAAATCACTTTGCTTTGCTGTAAAAAAAAGAAGGAACTTTTTATGTAGCGTCATTGTTTGTTCGTATCCAAGTTTGTTTACTTTTATTTATCCGAGATGATCGTCTGATGTATTCGATCGCAGAACTATCAGCTATCTTGTTCGGTCGTCATAATTTTTTTTTTTATGATGGATGGAAACTACTATAAAATTTGCAATTATACAATATGGACAACATGCCTACGCGCGGCAGACACAATTATCCCGCTACGTACTATTCCACATTAAACACCGTATCTTCAATGAGATCTGCGCGCGGCTCAAGGTCCCTCGTCTCGTTTCCTAAGTGAAAGCTCTCCCGGATCGTTCGGTAACTTTTTAAAATTCAATTTCGTATAATTCGCACGCGCGTTGCAAAATCATCACGCATCGGGATCGGTTGAATTGTGTGCCGTTAAGATTCGAGTTGCCCCGCCTTGCTCAACACACAAACCTTGTTTAGCATTTCAAAAATCGTTGTATAAATTTTATTATATTCAAAAGCAACACGCGAAGAGCGAATCGTGGAGGTTAAACAAACGGGGTTGGGCGGGTTCCAGGTAATCTGACGAATCTCAAAACCAGATCGATAATCCCGGTCGATTTGAACACCATGATATACCGAAACGCCGTGCTGCTGGCCAAGTACAATCGTCATTTGGACAACGAGACAAAGGCCACGTATTACACCGACATCGCCGAGAAGTGGAAGGAGGCGATCAGAGCGGTGCTGTGGCACGAGGAGGTGGGCGCCTGGTTGGATTATGATATTCTGAACGACATCAAGAGAGACTACTTCTATCCGACCAACATCATCCCGCTCTGGGTGGACTGCTACGACATGTCAAAGAGGTCGGAATACGTGTCGAAGGTGCTCAAGTATCTCGAGAAGAATCAGATCATGCTGAATCACGGCGGCATACCCACGACGCTGCAACACTCCGGTGAACAGTGGGACTATCCCAACGCCTGGCCGCCTCTTCAGTATTTCTTTATCATGTCGCTTAACAACACGGGCGATCCCTGGGCGCAGAGGTTGGCCTACGAAATCAGCCAGAGATGGGTTCGCAGTAACTACAAGGCTTTCAACGAGACGCACAGCATGTACGAGAAGGTAAAGATTTTCGTGAGAAGAAAAATGAAAAAAATGAAACAATTCTTCTGTCGATAAATGAAATTATACTTTAAACGCTATGTTTTAAGTACAAAAAATTGTCTTCTACGTTGATTTAACTTGCGCACAGTTTCGGGGATTGTCTAAGCCGGGGGAAATGGCGAAATTTTTTATTTTCAGTATGACGCGACCGTCTCGGGCGGGCACGGTACCGGAGGTGAGTACGAGGTGCAGATTGGTTTCGGCTGGTCGAACGGAGTCGTTATGGATCTGCTGGCTAAGTACGGTAACAAGTTGACCGCGGAGGATTACTTTTCGCCAGACTTGGTCGAGAACGCGGCACCACCGCAAGTCATCTCGACGGCCGGTCAAATGCTGACCGGGCTTTTAGCTCTCGTCATATCGCTAGCAGCAGGATTTATAGGGTGAGGTGAGTGTATCAAAAGATAGAGAATACTTTTCGTCGTAATGGAATAAAGAATACATTTACATTTGAAGTCTCGCTTATTGTTGCTCTTCTTTTTTTCTTTGTTTCAACAAAATTCACCATTTAATGAATTTGGTTTCGTTTGCTTTCTGTTTCAGATATCCACGTGATCTAAGTCAACTAGGATAAAATATTCGCGAAAAGACACGTTAGAAAAAAAGAGAAAGAGAGAGAGAAAGAGATCGATGTACAAGTAGCCATCAATCGATCTAAATAATATTGTCTCTCTTCCTCGTTCGTCCGGTTCGTACGATTTAATGAATCGGACGAATGACGAGAGATCGTATAACGGGTAAAAAAAGGGACCAAATAGAAGCAAGTGCGGGCACTGTTCTTCTTGGATATTATTATATACTATAGGATATCTATGGATATTATTATAATATCCATAGATATTATAATATCTATGGATATTATTATATACTATAGGAGTATACATCGAGTGTGCGAGAGAGCCTAATATGGGTCTTTTTTTTTTCTTTTTTTTGTTTTTTTTCTTGCCACACGTGCTTCCAAAGAATTATTGTATAAGCACACAGAATATATTTTTTTAACGATATTACGTTGCTTTTATAAAGCTTTTCTTATAAAAAAAAAAAAATCAGAAGGGACACGAATCTTTTTATTGCCAGCAATACTCGCGATATATTGTCGATACTTATACTCGATGGCTTAGATTCTTTATAATTATGTGCAATTTATCATTCCACTCAAACTTTATCGAGAAGATCGCGCTAGCAGTGCGTGATATCGATTTTTTCCTCGAGGCTTGTCATTCCCAGAACTGTATATCGCTAGTATACGCCTTGAAATAACACTTGCCTTTTTTTTAGTTGTGTAAAATAATTTAGATACATTTATTTATAAATAAAAAAAAAAAGAAAATATCGTGGCCCTTCTCGCTGACGAATTACGTAAGACAGAATTTATTAATTACTATAATAGACAATCATTTGTATTACTTAATCGTTTCATCAGATGTGTGCTGTCACGAGGGATATTCTGTGATTATTTAACGAACTACTTCGCTGGTCGAATTTCGTTTCTAGTATCTTTCTATCGCAGGAATCTGTAGATCCATAGGTCTGAAAAAAAAACCTTGGAAATACCGCAGGTGATTTCTCTTGACTTTAGCGACCTAAGCCGATGTACATGTTATTTTATTTTGAGATTAGCCGTTAATTACTGTGCTAGTATTATTAGCTGTTAGATAAATTATTATGACGCATACATAGATGTGTACATGTAACAAAGAAAAAACATAATCGCGGCGTCTTTAGAGGGACGGTCCGTAGAAAATGTTCCTCGAAAAGGAAGAGGACGAGCTGTCGGAAGGTGCAATGAGAAGGTTTAGAAGAAAAAAAAAGAAAAACAAAACAAAACAAAGCTTCGGCAAGACTAGTTTACGAATAAAACGAGAAAGATTCCGCTTTCTCTTTTCGCAAAAGAGGAACGGACTCATCTAGTCAGTTTATTGTGAACGACGCTATCTTTATTTTTTTTACGAGCCGCAATGGCGCGATCGTGAAGGTGGTGAGAGCGTCGCGCTGAAGTATATTAATCCTTCAACCTTCGACGTTAATTTTTAAACGGTGCCTTAAGTATAACATGGACGAGCAGATAAGAGCAGAACGTTCAAACGAGTTGAGGGAAACACAAGATATGTAGCATGTATATATATAGCAGTGGACAATGGACGGACACTTCGTTGACAGCGGTTGACATGTCTACACAACGATGACAGATAGTTTGCTTCCAATTCGCGAATTGCCTCTTGTATATTTTATAATCCTCCCTTGTCCAATCGCGACGATTTATATTCCCTTTGTAGTAAATCTGTGAACACTCACACACATACGACACACATGTACACATACACACGTATACGTACTATATTTTTAAAGCGAAACGTTAGAGCTATGATCTCGCGAATTATTATTATTATTATATATATATATATCTACATATTCTTTGATTGAATCTATTGAATAGATTCTGATGAACAAAAATAAAACGTATAAGAAATAGAAAAATATACACAAATAAACAAAAACGTCACTGTTATATATTTTTATTAAAAGACATTTTTGTGGAAAGATGAAGAGATACAAAGGTTCAATATATATGTGTGTGCAAAATACGCAGTTATTTTGTTTGTTACATACGTCTGTCGTACAGACTTACTTCGTTTACGCGCATTTGTACAAATGGAATTTTTGTAACTCGCTGTTTCTCGCAGCAGTATTAACGAGCCCGCCGATATTACTTTTTAGTTGCATATTATTTCAGCCAAGAGAGACATTACGATAATACGTCGTGCACCACATGTAGGTATACACAAACATTATCGTGTTTTTTATCTTTCTCGCAACAAAGCATGAAATACAGCATGAGTGTTTCTTTTGAAGGCGATCACTTTTTATTAAATGAATATTGTTCGTTTTTTTTTTTTTTTTTTTTTTTTTTTTTTTTTTTTTTTTTTTTTTTTGAACGCGCGCGAATGTGTTACGCATGGTTCCTGCATCCAAGTCCTTATGTGCGATAACTTATAAATAAAAATAAATAAATCGAATTGTCCTGTCCTGCGATAGTACGTAACTTTTATCCCGCGCAATAATACCCTGTTTTCTCCGATCTCCCCGATATTGCATGTTACCACTTCTTAATCCTGTAACACAATGATACTTCGGAGTATTGCAAAGAGAAAGAGACTTACAGATATATATTTGGAACTAGATTGGATAAACACACACCTTCTCTCGTTTTGTTCGGAAAGTTTGGTAAGTTTATGCTCGATTTACAACCGGATCTCTACATCGACGATGAGTATTAACTGTAAAAAAAAGAAATCATTTGGATGAAATTACGAAGAAACAGTATTATCTACGCGAGTCAAATCAAAAGTATAATAATGAATTACAATTTCAAATGTTTGTTGAAAGAAAGACATCTTTATAAATAATTAAAAATAAAATTCAAGACGTGTCTTTTTTGACACAAGAATGTTCATTGTTCATTTGCAAGGATGCCTCTTTCAATAGATGGCAATCGAGAGTCTTTGTTACTGCAATAATTATTGCTCCGTCCCGCTGCGCAAGTGGAAGTTTTCGCGCGCAGCAAGTCGTCTTCGATGGTGGACTTAGCCTTAGACCGTCAATAGTAATTACGCAGATAGCAGTCGAGCCTATGATGATTATACAGGGTGACACAAAAGACAAGTGCAAGACGAAGAATTATTCTAAAGATTTAGAGTCAATCCTGTCAAAAAATAAAAAATTTAATTCAAGAAAAAGAAACTAGAAAAAATAAAACTGAAAAAAATGTCATTTTCAGAAATTTTCGGGTAAGTTGTAAAAACATATGTCACACTGCGACTAAAATGTTCAAATTATCGGTTTCTTTACTTGGGAACATCTGGAACGGAAATCAATCAATCATGTGAAATCGAATGTGTTTCACGTTCTAAATTTTGTGAGCGAGATCTCGAACGGAACAACACGGATTAATTGATGCATCGAACAATGAGTGTATTTTCGAGTGTATACTTGCATATCGCAGTTCCACGGAACACTGACACGCTACATCACGACGTTATCGCGATGAGGTGTGATGAGACTACTAGCCGTATCCGTCAATATACGTTCTCGTGAAGGTACCGATACAATTACCAGCGTGTGTGCACGTGGTGCGGTGCAGAGAGAAAGAGAAGGAAACGAATGGCCGCCAGAGCCAGAACATATACACGTGATGTAGGCGTGATTGCGTTTGCCATTCAGGCTTTTTGCGCAAATTCCCGCCGACATTAGATCGCGCTCAAGGACCGATCTGTGCATCGGTGCAAACGCGACAATTCCGTACGTGTCGTGTGTTTATATAGCACTGATAAAACCGCACAAAGTAAAGTTGTCAATTGCGTTTTTTTTTTTTTTTTAGACGCAAGGATATTGATTGACAACAACTTAGGGAATTGCAGAACTTGCGAGAATGCGTCATCTGATGACGAAACACACGCAAGACGCACTTTGAAAAAAATGTGACAGCAATTGAAAAAAGTAGAGCGCACGCGAAGTGTTTAAGATTGCGATTTTTGTTGAGGGAAATCAGTTTTTGCGTGTTAACCAAGATGTAGATTCAATTTTCTTGGGGAAAAAAAAAAAAAAAAACAAACAAACAATTGACAGTTGAAATTCAAACAAAACGCTGCGATAACGCGTCGCCACTTCGCACACACGATATTGTGCGACAATAATGCAATAATTGTGATAACTGCGGTAACGCGAATTCTTAAAGATCTGTCGAACGCACACACTTATCTCTTTAGGCGAACTGATTGCAATTTTTCACAAAGATAAAATGCGGTATTTCCAATGTACATAGTCGTTGAGACAATTAGTGGAAACAACTGCGGAATTGCGAAAACAAGCGCAAAACACGATTATAGACATAATTAAATCTAAGAAATGCGAATTCTCTCTAAATTTTGTCTGATCAATGCAATCCATACCGATTATTTGTTTTTCTTCTTGTTTACGCAGGATGGTCGTGTACAAGAGGCGGCATTATTACGCGCCCGGTCCGTCGACAATGCCGAACAAGAGAAAAGGAGGATTGTCGAGCGGCAGCAATCTGTATCGGAAACGGATCGCATACACCGAACTGAAGGATATGAACAACGATTGATGATCGCTCATGTTCTAGACCCTATATCGACTTCTTACATGACTAGAGTGAAGGAAGGGTGCGCGCACACACGTGTATATAGGAGACGGGAAATAGAGCGGCCGACGAAAAAAACGGAGGAGGAAGCGCCGAGGATGACGTTTGGCAATGAGATCACCGGCGTTATGAGACACGCCAGCGTGAATAAAATAAAAACGATAGTGTTCTATTGCATAGAAACGAGCTGGAACGAGAAACTGATTGGAATAGAACGTGGGCGGTTCGCCGAAAGAGAACACACACACACACACACACACACACAAGTGTGTTCGAAACGGTGAGACTACGGTGACACGTTAGTTCTGGGCGAGGTCTTCCACATCAGCCTGCGAGATCACGCAGCGACTAGAATGACGACCGACGTGCAGGATCCAGAAGACATGACCAAAGTTCGAGAGTCGCTTCCGTCTAATGGCGCTCTCATTGCACTCAGATACGGAGCAAGATGAGGCAAAGAGAGAGAGAGAGAGAGAGAGAGAAGCAAGAATAGATGTACCATTTAGTGTAAAAAAAAAATTAGAGTCCGAATGTGTGTGTTTTTCTTGTGTATGTGAGACGCGAGCTTTTAAAAACGGCCCATCCCGGCAGTAAGCAGGATTTTCGTTTTTTTTGTGATTATTTAGCGAGGTATCTCGAATGGAGGGAAAGATAGTGGAAATTTTTGTAAATTATTCAAACAACCGCGCGCAAACGTCGAGGGACAGGATTTAAGCAGGATCTCTTTGATTAAGAACAAAAAGAAAAAACTCTCTTAGACACGATCGGCGATACGTTAACTTCGATTGTCTCTAAGATGATGTTTAAACGCGCGAAATCAAGATAAAACGAAACGACCAATTCAAGCTCCACGGTGCCATTCAAAATATTATATATACATATATATAAATATTGTACATATACGGAAGTTCTGCACAATTGTCAGATAAACTCCAGTAACTTTTGTCACAACGTGAAAAGAGAAAGAAAAAGAGTGAGAGAGCGCGCGCACGCATGCGGGAGGGCTTCGCGAGTAAGTATATCGACGCTTATATAAATTATTCGCGATTTTATAACGAAGGACAGGACGATTTATGTGAAATACAAAATAAAAACAATAGGCAATGAACTCTTATTGTTATTTGCGAACATGAACGATTAATCGAATGCGTGTGAAAATGCAAATAATTAACGCGTGTGTGAATGTGATTAAATGTTGTTTATAGAAGAAGTTACGTGTGGAAGATATCGTGTCTGAATTGTAATTATAAATTATATATATATATATGTATATTTAGATGATTGTAGATAGAGCGAATCAACTGACGACACCAGAGATAAATCATTGAGGATAATGTTGTATTTTTGCTGATATTTTTATAAAAAACGAGCGAGCACGAGCGTTTTTACGCCTCTTTCGCCGCGTTACTTGGCGACCGATTTCGCGGGCGTCCGCTATACGCTGAGTAAATAATTCGAAAAACACATGTGCCGTGTACGACAGTTTGTTTATTTTTTTAATCAGCCGTGATAACGAAAACGACACGGTGTGTGCAAGAGGTTGAAAGTTCCTTTGTCAATCTCTCGGTAGAGCTTTTTCGCGCGCTCAACTAGTTTTATTCTAGCTAAAAAGTTGATTGATTTTACGGTATTTATATTAATTTTGTTTTGTTTTTTTCTCTTTTTTTTTTTTTTTTAGTGTGCAGTAAGGCTTTGTAGAATTATTCTAGAGCTGTCAGAAGAGTTTGTTAAGCGCGAGTGTATTATATTTAACTGCGTCTGTATGCGTAACTTTGCTCTCTCGTTACATAGTTTCTTTTTTTTTTTTTGTTTGTTTTTAAGCGAGCGCGAAACAACCGTCGTAATCTTTCGCGACAGAGCGTTTTTCGATGACGTCGTAGATATGTCGGTCGAATTGTTGTGTATATGATGTGCGTGCGTTAGATAATAAACAAAAAAAAAAAAAGAAAATCTTATTTCTGGCCAGTGTGTGATACGAGAGTACCTGCAGGTTTATTTACGACGTACTCGAGAAAGTCTCCGACACGCATTGTACATATATACATACACAAAACTTCTGAATTTAAGAATTTCGAGAATTTTGCGACCTAAATAATATTGCGAATAACTATTTATACATAACAATAATAATGATGATAACAACAATACATAGGAATAATACATGGGTAAAAAAAAAAAAAAATATATATATATATATATCTCTGACTGTAGTGTTGTAAGCGAAAGATTTAGCACATACAAAATACCTCTTTCCTACTTTCTTTTGTGTATTCTTTTTATGTTGTATTATATATAAAGAATATCAATAAATATCTATTTTATCTGTATTATTTTTTTTTTTTTTGCATATGAACTTCGACGTGGAGTCTTTTATTCGTCGTAAATAAATTGCCGTACACGACGCACTCGGATGTCCGGGAATAAGAGGAGTAACATTCGAGCGCCAAAAAAAAACAAAAAAAAAAAAAAAACGAAGAGGATTGATTCACGCAATCGATCGAGCGGCGACTTTGAGAGAATCGCCGAGTTTTATCGCAAATAGAATATTCTGGCGCCATGCTTGCTATGATCCTTGCTCTTGTTACCGCCTTGCTTATTTTTAGACTGTCTATCGCAATTGCGCGTACATACGTACATACATACATGGATCGTAGCACGTGGCGCGTAAGAAGAGTTACAGTAAGGATGCGAATCTAGAAATGATATTGCGCAATAATCAATCGTTTGATTGGAAAAAAACGGTCCTATGAATCGTTTGAAGACGTACGCTTTAGGTTTCATTTTAGTATTATTAGTGCGTATCTCTTTCCTACTAGATAATTTATTTAATCTACACTTCTCGAATAAATCTTTGCGACGAGAATGAAAAAAAAAAAAAAAAAAAAAAATTTTGAACGTAGCAACTTTCTTTGGTCACAAGTGCACACATAGTTTTATTTTATAGTTTTTTAATTATACGAAATCAACTAAAAAAATATTCTTGATACTCTAACTGCGCAGTTGTTGCATCAAGTTGTTTTACAGTTTGATTTTGAAATGAAATTATTTGCATTTGTAAATATGCGAATATAAAACAATGATAACACACACGTATTAGTATGCAAAGGAATACATATATCAAAGTAAACACATAAAAAATTTTATTGTATAATGCGTATTATATCTATAATATTCTCTTTGCAAGAGGAGTGATTTAATCTTAAAGGAAGTGCGCATTCTAAAATTGCTTAATTGTACGAGAAATTTGTCTTGTGCTTCTATGAAGTGTGCAAGAAATATCTCGAACGCTTGCTTATCAAATTCGACGAAAAAAAAAACTCGAGAACGTGCGAGCTATTGTTTTTCTTACGATCGTTTACATAGAAACTATAACACAAAACTGATACGCGATGTCATAAAGAGTATAGCGTATGTAATAAAAGCTTTTTATCGGTATGTGTAATAAACATACCGATTAGATATGCATGTTGAAAGATTAATTTATGAAATAATTGCGAGGCGAATTAATCGGTGTTTGTACGACAAAGACCAAGTTGCAAGTGAAACGATATCTCATCTTAGAGATACGCCACTTCGAAGGAAGCGTTTCTATTTGTAATGTACATATAAAAAGCACATGCGTGCGACGAAATTCGCATTACGATAAAAAAAAACAAAAAAAAAAAACAAAAAAAAAAAGAATTGATAACATTACATTTATTACAATTATTACTATTAAATAATTTTTCTTCACTTGCTATTTTCTAATTGCGCGTTATTAAAATTTCTATAGGCTTTTTTACATAAAATACACGCCAATTTTTACCTGGCAAAACAAAGGAATTTATCGTATTTCGTAAGAAACAGAGAAGAAAAATGATTATAGATCGATGACACATAAAAATGTTCACATTTTGAAAATGTGGAAATGCGAATTTTTTTAGTCGCACTTCAAACAATAAATGAGCGATCAATACAACTCGAAACTAACGCAGATTGTAGAATATTTATGTATTATATGTACACTTGAAAAATAATTGTGATACTTGGAAATAAGCAGGTACGTTTCCGTTCGATCTACTCCTTGCATTCAGATTTTTTTCTTTATGTCCGCATCATGACGAACATCCATGATTTAGTTGTATCTCTCAAAACGATTGACTGGTGATAGAAAATGTTTTTTTTTTTTTAATTATTGAGTTACACGCACAAAGATCACGCTGATCCGCAATTCTTCGTGATCGTCTCGATAGAAAAAAAAAATAAGACAAAAGTACATATAAAATACATATATATGTTCATGTGTATGTAAATACACATAATATTATATATATATTTATGTATTGTTATACATATTTTCTATATTTGTTTCGTATTCAGTGCTTTTTCAACTAAACGCTATTTGTTACTTCGTAAAACTTACAAATTTACTACTTGTTTTTCTCTCAGTGTGTTCTGTACGGTGATCTGTCGCAAAGAGGTAAGTGACATTACACAAGTTTAACGCTGTGGCAATAAATAATAACACGCACGAAATATATTGTAGGTGATTACTTGTATTTGTACACAATACTATATAACAACAAGGAGGAAAATACTGAATGAGAAACAGATGCCTTATTTGGTGTATCACACGGGCGCAAGCCAGAAAACCATATCCGTAATAGAGCATCTATTCTGTTTGACTATATAATTTAATACTCGTTGCTACAGCGCAAGAAAAAAACCTACACGTACTATTAATTATTATGAAACCTATTTCTTGTTTTTTTGTTTTTTTTTTTTTTCCACGGTCCATCCACAACTGAGCAGCGGTTATTGTATGACTTTTCGATTCCATTCGGAATGACACCGACTTTTATCGATTTTTCTGGTTTTATTTTTCTTTCAAAAGAAGAAAAAACGACACAAATGTATATTATTATTCCAATCGGGAATTGATTCCGAAAAGTTGCACAATAAACCACCTTGTTCTCATACATTGTTCAAACATATACATTACACAGTCATATAAGTTATACACACAAATAATAAGTGGAATATTACGAGCTAGTTTTATGTCGTCATACAATACTTGAATTTTATAGATTAGATCTAAATTAATCTAATCTACTTGAATTTTACGCTCACAATGAGCATATCGTACTTCGCGCATGTCAGACACTTGTGTGAGTCAGAGTAAATAAATTAATATGGAAGGAATCGCGCGGTTTAAATTAAGTAATAGTAACAGTACTTGCTCTCTCTTCGTTTTGTGCGAGTTTTCATGGGGATTTCAATTTTTCTTTTCGCAAATACAGAGTCATAGAAAAATATATGGATTATATTATTGAAGAGAGTTTCACTTCGATAATATCTGTCTGGTAAAGACTTTCATTTAAATTTATACTTTCATAATCATCACTTGTGCACATTATTGTTCAAATTATTTTTCTATTATTAAAGAACACTCGTCTTTTCTCTTTCTTCCTTTACTTTCCGAAAGAAAGAGTACTCTTCTATCCTTAGACTTTCTTATTACTTATATAAACTCAAAGCTTCATATCGAATTTGTCAAATCGAACTTGGTAAAAACTCCAATGCGAATACTACGAGAAAGCTACATATTAGTTAAGTTTTTAGTCTTAATCTTTATGTTATTTTTAAATATTATATGTCATACATCTATATCTCATATATAACATATATCATAAATTTAATATGTCCAATCTTGAATATAGAAGTAAAATGATTGATTCGTGTATATATAAAATATAGACTAAAAAGAACACACGCTATGTTATAATTTTTGAAAACAAATTTCTGTTATGTAAGAAAAAAACACCGGGTTTAGTTGCAGTCACACACACATTTTACGAACTTTCAAAATACACTTATATATATATGTATACGTTCCAACTATAAAATTCTTCGATAATTGAAAGAATCTTTTATACTTTCTAAATTTCTCTTAATTCTTTTATACTTTCTAAATTTCTCTTAATTAAACAAACTCGAATAAAATATATGCAAAAATCGTTAGGAAAACGGAAACGAATTCTTACATCTTCTGTGACATTGCAATGATAGAGAAAACCGACGAACTACTCAAATCTTCTGAAAACAAACTACATAGGCAATAATGTGGAAGATATTATTTTTGTATAAAGTATGCATTTTTCAACTTAACAAATATTAATACTAACAAAAATGCCTACAAAAGCTAACGATTGTATACACCTACCATAGATAAAAAGTATTTATCAGTAGTGTGAGCAACATTTGATCAATAAACAAATTAAAATCTAATTCATAATAATCGTCTAATGTGACTACGAGAACGAAGAAAATCAAAGGACAAAACTATGCATAGAATCAACGCTTTGGTGCATAGATATACATCTCCACCTGTTAGTAATCGCGTTTTTCCGGAACAAACAACGACGATGACGGTTCTGTTTCTGCATATTCGTATATAAATAGCCGCCTGCTTTCACGTAATATATGTATAAATTCTAGAATAAATATCTATCACATAAGGCTGGTCTATAATGTATGTAGCTTTTATGGTTCATAGTAATGACCTTCGCACGCGTCACAATAAGTACGTTCAGGAAGCACAATGGTTGTACGACACAAATAGATGAATGGTTTCTTTCATTAACCCTTTCATTTTCGCTACAGACGCCTATAGGCGCTTTAAAAGTTTGCTTCAAAATGTTGTTGGGGTTTCAAACGAGGCTAAAAGCGCCTATAGGTGTTTGTTAGTTGTAATAGTCACGTGTATTTTTTAATGCATTGTAATTCGGTGTTCCGACAACTTTTACACTGTCTACAAAACTTTTATACCTTGCGCGCCAGCGAAAAGTTTCGCCGTTTGTCACGCGCGCTCTGCATTAAACTTTGTCGCAGCGAAAGAGTTAAAGCCTAAATTTAGAGAAAACACGTTTCAGCCATGTTTTACAAGCGGACACACATAAATTTCTGTCAGCTTTCTGAATTTCTTACACGAATAAAAACGCGATTCAAAAACCACGTTGTTAACACGGTATGTATAACAAGCATTGCGTTTTCTGAAAGCGACCGATGTGCGGCATGCGTTGTAATAATACTCGATTATAATAGAAGAACCTTAGGCTTATTATTTACACTTCATATCGTTCGATTTGCGCTAATTATCGACTTAACGAGAGTCGCGTCAATAATAAATACGATGACAATGACGTGTTACAAGTGTTTCGCTTATCGTTCATGTTGTACTTACGACGTGACTCGTTGATCCATCAGTACATATACACAATATTATCGAATAAATCGAGTGTACTTTTCTCGAATCAACGTTCACCGTCATACGTCACTTTGACAGATTTCTGCACGAACCCGCAGAAATCTTTATCTCGTGGTAAAAACTAGTCGTATTCAGAGGAATACTCACTTTCTCTTGGCGAATAGGTAAACCATTCTCTAAACCATCAATGACAATGCACGAATTAAGTTCATTTACTCATTCTCCTCGACTTGCATTTTCGTTTTAAACCGCGCTATCAACATTAGTATTTCGCTCGTGGTTTGTATAACGCAAGAGAGGATCGTCGGCGCTTATCGTTCCCATTTCTTCTTCATGATTATTAACAGAGTTGCTTGCGGGTTCTTCTATAACGAATAAGATACGAGATAAACATCATGTGTACCCCAATAAAAAAGTCTCTGCAGATCTTTCTCAAGTGTTAATGCAAGAAGCACCCACCAGGTATGCATAACTGCAGCTGATCGTTGCTAGGATTGGCGCTGTCACCCGTTCCGCTGTCCTTGCTGTGTTGCGAGCTCGTGTCCAGATACAACCGCTCTTGTGTAGTTTCCGGTACGGCGAGTATAACGGTCGTCGCTGGCTGCACGAGAGAGACGTCTTGCGCGGAATTCAGGCGACGTCTAGTCTTGTAGATCACGATCACCCAGATCACAGAAGTTATAATGGCGCAGCACACCACCGATATTATTATGACGCCCAAAATCTCGGCGTCATTCAGAGCGGCATTTGGAGCTGAACAAAAGTTTATACCGGGTTTAAATCGAGAAGAGAATCCTAACTGCGCACTAGAAGAAAAAAAGCAAGCAAAGTGGAGATAGCGGTGCGTGCGAGATTGGCCGGACACACTCTGACAGCCAATGGCTGTGGAGTGGAAGAGAGGGAGGCTTTCTGGTGGGCGAGATGCGCGAGATGATCCATCCGGTTTCTCGATTTGAACTCAATATAGAGCAAAGATCTCTCGTCGAAATCTTTCGCGGACATATTATTAATAACTTTAATCACCTGGATTGACCGTGAGATGAGACGATCCGACGACGGTGCCTAACGAGTTGCTCATCTCGCACTCGTAGTTGCCGGCGTCGCTGAAAATCGCGTTGACGATAATCAACAACTGGTTGTCCGCTGTGAAGAAGTGGCGATTCGTTAGCTGCAACGGGCTACCATTTTTTCGCCACGACAATTTCGGACGTGGCGTACCATTTGCCATGCACTCCAACACAATCGAACCGCCCACTGTTATCTCCTTATTTTTCATTGGCTTCACCAAATATGGAGTTTCTACAAATTGAGTTTCTAGATTTTTTTATATAAATATACATACAGATATGTAAATAAAAATATGTGCGAGTATAAACTCAGCTTGTGTTTGCAACAAAGATTTCTTACCTAATATTGTAAGAGTTGCGTTCGCGACAATACTACCAGCCAGATTTTGTGCGATGCACGAATAAACACCGCTGTCTCTCGTTTTCACATTTATTATGAACAATATGTCGTCCGTAGGCATCATGTGCATTCGTCTTTCCCGCGCGGCTGGAAAGTCGACCTTTCCGCCGTCCTTTTGCCAGGCGATCTGCGGCGACGGTTGTCCGTCGGCAGCGCACTCCAAACGAGCAGTACTTCCAACGTGCGCTTTTATGTCGTGCGGAATTTTAGAAAACGTCGGATAAACTGTACAGAAAAAATATATATATATATATTAACTTTGACAATTGAGAGTAAGTCTCTTCTATTTATTATTTTCTAAATACATTCTTTTTAATTAAAATACATATTATTATTAAACATTACCTGACACGACTAATTTGGCTTTCCCCGAATACGTAGTTCCGAAAGTGTTCGTTACCATACACTGATATTTGCCAGCGTTGGCATGAGTTACGTTAACAAGATACAAAAAGGAAGTCGCTTCGGTTACTCCACTCTCGGAAGAAGAATTGGTCTCCGTACTAATCTGCGCAGATTTTAACTCTACATTGTCGTGTTTCCAGGTGAAAGAGAGCGGCGCGTCGGAGGTACTGGTTGCGCGGCAAATCAGCGTCACGTTGCCACCCTTAATGCTCATTTGACCCGTGGGTTCTTCAATGATCCGTGGTTTTGGAAATTCATCTGTGTGTGTGTGAAAAAAAAACTTACGTTAAAATCTAAAAGATGTAAAAAATTGCACAGAACGAAAAAGGTGCTCTAACAGATAAGTTTAAATATCGATATGTGTGTGTGTGTGTGTTATTTTTTTAATACACAATAAAATATTTACCACAAGTGAAGTTTGCATGATGTAAAATGTTTAATGGCATCTCCTGCAGCCAATGGGGATAACCGCAGTACATTTTAGCCTCCCTGTAATGATGTTTTTGCAACCACATTCCAAGCCATTTGAGTCCACAATCGCAAAGCAAAGATTCTGCACAAGCAAAATAAAATTAATCAAAATTACACAGTTCTGAGTATCTGTATTTGATTGTATATAGACGCAATGTGTTAAACGTCGGACTTACGGGTATGCATTTTTAGTGTCTCCAGACTAGTCATTGGTAAGAGCGCATTTTCTTGAATGGACGTAATATTATTACCAATCAAATCGAGATCGGTTACGTGACTTAGCCCAATGAAGGCATTGTGATTTATAGACTTGATATCGTTGTTTGCCAGGTTCAGCTTCCACAACTGACCGAGTGCGGCAAACGCCCCACCAATGTCCTCCACCATGTAAGATATCTTGTTGAAATTCAGTTCCCTTTAAAGTAAAACACAACTGTGTAATACGGCAATCGTAAATTATTGCAAAGATTTGTAAAAAGCATTTGTAAAAAAAAACTATGCGTACAAAACGCGAAGATTTGTCGTATGATTGAACGCTCCTTCCGCAATGTGCGTTATTTGATTATGACTCAGTTTGAGTTTTTCCAGTCTTGAAAGATATTCGAACGCATCTCGATCTATGGAAGTCATTGCATTATGCGACAGGTCTCTAAAATAAAAATAAAAAAACAATACACACGTAAAGGTAATACTAAGACAAATAAATTATTAGTCAATTTTTATAATAAATTATTTATTATGACTATAGATTCATTACTGACATCTCTGTTATTTTTAAGCATTGTTCCCATGCTTGAAGTTCGATCGAAGAGATCCGATTGTGCGATAAGGTAAGTGTTTGCAAAGAGGATAATCCGAACAAACCACCCTTTCTTATAGAAGTCAGCATATTGAAGTCAAGGTGTAACATTATCAAATTGTTAAGTGGCCAAAAGGCTCCATCGTCTAACATTTCGATTTTGTTTCTTTTCAAATGTAATTCTTTCAACTTAGTTAAATGTTTTAAACTTAATCCGTGAATTTGTTGTAGATTATTTCTATTCACTTCTCTGCAAAGTAAGCATTTTAGATAATTCATTGTATGTATTAAAGAGACTCTTTAATAATTTTAAATAAATTCTGTAATCGATATTTTTTTTTAATTTACAAATATACAAAAACACTTACAACACTCGTAATTCCTTTAAACCTGAAAAGAGATCTTTTAACTGTGTCAAATGGTTCTTGTTTAAACGAAGTTCCTCCAGGGAAGTTAAATTATCGAAACTTCCGTTTTCAATTATACTTATCTGATTCATATTTAAATTTCTGCAAGTATAAAATTTTGTGTGACAACAATATATAACAAATAGGACCTTTCAAATAAAACAGATATACATACAAATGTGTAAGTCGATTAGGAGTAAGGAAAGATCCTTTTCGAAGGACACTTATTTTATTTCCACTGAGATCCAGATACTGAAGCTGTTGCAAAGTGAGCAATGCAGTTCCATTTATACTGGTAATTAAGTTATGAGACCTACAAACAAGTATTGCAGTATTGATAATTATATCGTTCTATTATATATATCGAAAGTTAATATTTTAAATCATTTTTATCAGATTCAATTAAAAGAAAATACTTTTATAACAAATACTTACAGTGTAAGATGAGTAATATTCTTAACAAATACAAGATCTGGCACTTTTGTTAATTGGTTTTTATTCACTTTAAGCTCACGTAATTGTGTCACTTCCGACAAGGCAATAGTAAAATTATCTCCAAGTTTATTAACGCTTACATCTCTAATTATGAATAAATTACAGGTAAAGATCATTTATTGTCTCAGTACATCAATGAATAACAATTACTTAAAAACTAAATCTGCTTACAATTTTTTGAGTTCTGGTACATGAAGCAGTGAGTCAAATTCCAAGTTAGCAATATTGTTATTCTTTAATTCTCTGAAAAATAAAAAGAAGCAAATTGTATTTATTAATTGTGGACATTTGGAAAAAAACTTTTTATCTCTTATTGTTTCTGTATATAGTAGAAGTCATGAAAGAGACTAACATGTTTACATCTATATTTCAGAGTTTTTTCTATTTCAGATCTTTTTTTTATTTAATAAGAAATTGTTTTTAGTTTGTAAATACACTTTGTATAAGTAATTCTAATTTGTAAATTGTGTCACATAAGTTTTATTATCTAGATGGACATAAAACCAGCATCCTCGAGCAACCTTTACAACTTAATACCTTAAATAGCATAGTCATGAGTATTCTCTACTTAGATTCTTGCTATCCTTGACTCTGAACATCAGAGAGACTTTACAATGATCAGCCATCATCACATATAGCACCCTATATGGAAACTTGACTATGTATCTGTAGAAGTCAGTTTCATCAATCTGACCATTTAGTGCAACGCAGAGACAAGCGACCCACATGCAGCCATAACAAGCAATATAACTCCCCTTGATTCGACTTCCAAACAAATATAGAGTAATAGCAGTTATCATCCAATAAATAATAAATTGCTGCATAATAGTAGTTTCCTTTCTTGTCAACTTTTATTTGAAATAAATTATAAATATAAACATGTCTTTTTTTTTTATTAAAAAGACACGATCATATAGAATTTTTTAATAAAAAAATTTTATTATTGTAAAATAACAAATGTAAACATGTTTAATATAAAAATTAATAAAATTAAATATAAAAGCAAACTTAAACATATTTAAGTACAGTGGAATCTCGTTTATTTGGAACGATTGAGATCCAAACTTCTATTGTACGAACTTCCCACCAGTCACTACCAGTGGACTTCTATTTACCGAACATCGAAATCTCTATTATCCGAACTATAACAAAAGATGGTAGGAATGCTGGTGGACCTCTATTAACCGAAAAACTCGGTTACCCAAACGTTCTTGTCCCCCGATCGGTCCGGATAAACGAGGTTTCACTGTATACTTTTATATTTATTTAGTTTATATTATTTTTTTATTATAGTCTTTTCTAAATTACCGTTGTAATAAATAATAATTTAAGACAAAGCTTAATTATTTTATTAGTTAATTATCAAATAGACATATAACAAATTCCTCTAAGTAAAACAAATCAATTATTGTTTCTACAAAGAATATGTGCAAGTGTGTACACACTTGAAATAAAAAAAAAAAAATAAATTATATAACTCTTAGATAAAATTAGTCTACAATATCTATGTTATTAATAATTTTATATCTGTTATGAATTGCCTTTCTCTATCTTATCTATCTTGGCTCACTTTACACACATAAAACATACACACAGACCAGCTCCAATAATCTGTGTGATTCAAAACAAATCATACGTGAATCATTACTCGTTTATTAAAACTTTTATCTCTTTTTTTTTTTTTTTTTTATTAATAACAAAACTAAACATTTCACAACTCTCAAAATATACACTTTGCTAAATGTCATTGTGCAAGATATAAAACTTAAAAAAAAAACAAATAAATAAATAAATATCAATCGCATCATATATCTAAACACTGTTGCTTTCCCTCCCCCTTCCTTCATTATACATAAACAATCGACTGTTTACTTACAGGACCTCCATCCACGGAGGCAAACCACTGGGCGCCTCGATAAGCCGAAGATCGTTGCAGGCGACCAAATTTCCTAGGCAAGCGCATTCGACCGGGCAGCTATCCTTATTAACATCACTCGCCGCCTCCGCGATCCACGACGATGACGACAACGACGACGCGAGCAGCAGACACGAGACAAGCAGGATCACGACGTCGCGCCTCCACCGCTGCACGACGGGGCGAAGCTTCGTCGAACTTCGCGACATCGCACGTACAATCAACACACCGAATACCACGACAAAAGGCAACAGAGTCCTATCCTGCTCGATTAATCGTCCGTACGACGCTCACCACCGACGTCCGGTTCCATCGTCGCGACTTCGTAGGACGACGCCACTCCTCGCCGAGCAAATCACCATAATTTAACGAAAAAGCGATGCCCACGTCCGTTATCGATTCAAAACAAACTCTCGCTCCTCTCTCAAAAAAACGTTTACGACCCACGCATCATAATGACGCCTACAGGGACAACTACTCTCGCCGTTTCGCCACGGCATACGCCATAGTGTACACAGTAGCGCGACTCTCGATTTTGTCAAGTGCGAAATGGAGTTCACGCCTGCGCGAACGAAGAATTCCGTTCGGCTACGCCACGTCGTTTCTCTCTTTCTCTCTCTCTTTCTTTTTCTCTCTCTTTCTCTCTCTTTCATTTTCTATGTACGGAATAAATTTATAAAAAAATGAGGAATCTGATGTGGGTGACTAACAAACATTCATATATTTGCTTGTTGCTTGTTGCATTTTATTTGCATATCTTATTTACACTTCTGTCATAAAATTTTGCTCCAATATTTGCTATGCTAAAAATATCGAATCATCATTCACTCGGATGATGAATTGGAAACAGCCTTAAAGAATTAGAAGCTGTCTCCTTTAACTTTGCAAATTAAAACGAGCCTTGATTCGTCTTCTTTTTTGTGCAATTTGATCCGTGTCATATGTGAAGCCACCGGTACCGGTTTCACGATCGACAATATTGGTTTGAATTACTGGAGTACTGTGAAGAACCGAATTGGTAACGAAACTACAACGTACCTTACGTCACTACGTGACAAAAGGTTTGCTGTCGATTTTGCATTACACCAAGTTCTCGAATAAATTACAGATATCTGCCCAGTGGTTGCACATTTTTGCTCAATACTAGCTAAATCATTCGGAACTCGGAGTTAAAGAGACAAGATCAACCATGGAGGAGAAATTACTGCATATGCTCGAGGATGTTGGGTAAGTAGAGGTTATATCGCAAAGATTGTAATTCAATTTCTCGTTTATTTTTTACATCGTGACGATAGACATGCTCTTTATTGAAATTATCTTATTTTTACAATTTTAAAATTTCAAATCATGTCTTGGATTGTAAAATATTTGTGGTTTCAATAATATAGATATACAGGACCAGTGCTGGAGGAAGAAAAGCTGAGACAAGCTTTGAAACTTGGTGCAAAATCATTAGATTTTACTAGTCTTGTGGCTTGGTTTGCTGAGCAACTGGCGACATTTATTGACATTGATGAGACTGTTCATGCTACAACCAGTGCAGATGATGCTAGTTCCTTTCTTTTAGAGTTAAGTTTCTTTCTTAAAGAATTAGGATGTACAAATGAGAAACTAATGACTGGACATGTAAATCAAAGACTAGCCAATGAGTCTGAAAGAGCTATTCTGATAGAATTCTTAGCAGCTGAACTTATGTCTTGTAAATTATTAGAGGTGAAATGTCCTAAAGAAGAAAAGCAATTGGAAGTAACTATTGTAAGTAGTTTTTATAACTGTGATATCTTATGAAGTTTTCTATTATTATTGTAACAAGACACATACAATGATATCTATTTTACACTATTTTGTACACAGGATGAAAGTGACACAGCAAGAGACTTGAAAAATATGCTGGTGACATTGAAATTCCAAAAACCACCAGATGATATTTCACCTGAAATGTTGTTTTCAAAATTAGAAGCTAAATTAAAAGAAGTACTAAAGACTGTACCACTCGAGCATCTAGGTAAACCGCTTATAGACGTCGAGCTTTCTGCTAACCAATGGAAGCAGTTGGGCGAACTGCAGGAGGAACTGCACAAGGAATACACAATCCGTCGTGACATGTTGCTCAAGCGTCTTGATGTCACAGTTCAATCATTCCTGGTAAAATTTTTTCACAGATATACATGTAACACATTTATATATGCAACTACATATATAACTAAAATAACTTTTGTATTATTTTGCAGTGGTCGGACAGAATAAAACCGCAGGAAACTCAAGTTAACACTAAATACGAGGAGAGAAGAAAGATTCTGAATAAAGAGCCGAAGGTGACGATAGCTGATTTGCTAGCAGCAAGAGACGATCTCGCCGTGATCGAGAAAACGAGTAGTGTTAGCGTTCGCAAAAACACACGAAGCAAGATCAACAGCGTCATTATCGGAGCGGTGCCGGACAGAGGTGGTAGACCTTACGAGCAAGAACCACCTCCACCAGAGATGCCACCCTGGCAAAAGGATCGAGTTCAAGGGCCACAATCGTCCGGGTAAGTTACTAAAATGGTGTAACACAATTATAAAAAATGTTAATTATTGATAAATAAACTTGTGTGTAATAAAATATATGTTTAATAATTGTAGGAGCAATCGAGGAGGAAGAGGTGGAGGCGGTAATTTTAGAGGAGGTGGTGGTGGTGGCAGGGGAGGCGGCGGTGGCGGTTATCGCGATCATAAAGACGCTACCAGTAATTTCGGTCAAAATATAGACTATCAGCAGCCTCAATATTCCGGACAAGGTCACAGAGATTGTTATCCGGATCACAGAGACTCGGGAGGATATCAAAGAGGCGGGGGTAGTAGTAGTGGTGGTGGTGGCGGTGGTGGTGGTGGTTACAGGGGAGATTCCGGCAGAAGTTACGGTCAAAATTACAATCAGAATCAGGGTCAAAGCTACGGGCAGAATCAAGGTTACAGACAGAATTATCAAAATCAGGGACAAAATTACGGTCAAAACAGCTATCAACAGTCACAATATTCTGGCCAAAGAGATTCTTATGGTGGCGGTGGAGGCGAAAGAAACACATCACACGATTATTATCAGGACAGGAGAGATGGCGGAGGGAAAAGGGGGAGAGGAGGAAGAGTTCAAGGTGGATGGAATCAGGGAGGCAATAATTCCAATAACTATCAGCGCGGCGGTTATAATCGAGGCAGAGGTCGACAATACTGAAGCTAGTTCGCATGTGTTTTTGGTGATAACGAGACTTAACACAGGAAGTTATACTGATATTAATGTAGTTATGGTGATAGTAATGTAATTACTATTCTTACGCTTATATTATTATACTCACATGTAACTCACAATTAACTGCAACTGTGGTCTCAAAATATTCGAGTCTGGTTATATCTTTATAATTAAGGAAGAAAACGATCTTGAATTACGTAATATTTACAAGTAGATTTACAAGTTAGTTAACTTTTTGCAAAAGTTCTAACGTTGAGCACCACTCCAATACCGTAGTAAAATTGTTATTTATTGTGTTCTCTCGCGAGCAAAGCGTTTCATAATGCCAAGCTTTTGCTTCTTGTCTTTTAATTGAAACACAATCTGTATTGTACATACATATACAACTCTACGTTTTTCCATACAAGTTGCAGATTGAACGAAAATTACAAATTATGTAAATATATACTTCAACCAAAAGTGGTCAAAATTTAATATATAAAGCGAGATGTGAAGACTGTAAATCAAGTTACAAAAAATTATACTAGATTGTGTGCTTTACATGTATGTAAACACTTCATGAATGTGTATGTCATATAATAATTCTACGCATAATATAAACTCAACGATTATTATTATATTCCCATCATGAAAACTAGAGATAATAATAAAGACGCTTGTAATAGAAACTTTTGTGGGTTCCTTTTTTTTTTTTTTTTGTTAAAGGCTCATAATAAAAACATAAGCAAACCTATCGAGACGCCATCTGGTTCGCCGCAATCGACAGGATTTTTTTATTAGCTGTCTGCTGCGAGTTTGACGTGTTGGGTTTTGACGTACAAGCCAAACAAAATGCCGCCGTGCGGTTCGATGAGCTCTCGCGAGACTTTCGTCCGTTGTTGTTTCGCGAGGCTCGAAGTGCCGAGTTCGGCGATATCGACCATGTTCATCTGACTTCCACGAGCTGTGAGGCCTCGTCAAGCTTTCATGTGCGTAGCAACGTTATACGTTGCGAGCGGCGCAACGTCGAGGAGGCGAATCCGATATTAACGGAGTTGTGATGTCCTGTACGGCTAGAGAATAAATTTGATACTCTCGGAATATTCGATAATTGATCGGGAATTTCATCGCGAACAGTTTTTAGAAGAGATACTCTCAAGTAATTACTTGGTATATGGTCCGGTACGTTACATGTGTGTATGTATACATACACGCTTCGATATTGTGTTTTATCTCACTACAATACAATACGTGATAATGACTCATGTTTGTTTTTTTTTTCTTTTTCATAGTCAATGCATCACCGTTATCGTATCCAATGATCAATAGGAATTGAGGGAGAAGTGTTGCAGAAGAAAAACAGATGGTGGATTGCTAATGTCATGAGTCATTTTAAACAGTTTTACACAGAACTAAACGTTTAAAAGTTTTGATTGTCACATGTGACTGATTCGTGTTTTTGCAAGCAAGTTTGAAAATTGTTGACACTTGAAAATGTCTGGCGGAGACAGAAAGAAGCGTGGCTGCGACAGGGGACACGGATGGGAAGAGGCTGGCGCAGAATTCTACCAAGAGAGTTATCCGGCAGCTATAGAAGCGGATTTGCAACAAGCCTTGCAAAGAGATCCTTCGCACATAGCTACTTTGCTTCCCAGCAAAAAATCTCGTGTTGGTGAGTTTGTTTTCTACTCCAAGAGTTGTTACACGCACAATCAAGCAGTCACTAAATAAAGAGTTTGGTTTTTTTTTTGTTTTTATTTGATAGCTACTGCAAAACGAATTCGAAATGATCCAAAGACAACACTGAGGAGGCGCACCAGCACCAGATCTCGCGGTACAACGACTTCAAGGCGTATGTCAACCAATATACACGATGCGGCAGTGTCAATGCTACCAGACCTGTCGGAAAATCTGTCCAATGAGGAGCGCACTTGGGAGGAAATTATGCAGATCAAAGCCATGCCTGTCTGCATGTCTCAGAAAATACAGCTCAAGAACCAGTTACAGGTATTTTGAGCAATTTGCCTATTCGCAGAAATAGACTTAATATAGACTGTAATATAACTTGTAATATAAATGTGTTTAGAGTGCCACAAAACTGAGACTTCAGGGATTTGAGCAGCTGAAATGGCAGCGCAGAAAAGCCTGGCAGCAATTTCGCATACGGATGAAAGAGGCTTACTCCAAGATGGAGCTGTGGAATAACAGTCTGAAGAAAATAGGCGGAAACTTCGGCATGGGCATAGTGGCGTACTTTTTGTTTATCAAATGGCTGATGTATCTAAATCTATTTCTGTTCGCAAGTATATATTTGCTGATAGTGCTGCCGGCGATCGTGTTAGAGGCGCCGGAAAACGAAATATGTACATCCAACAACACCGCGAGCGTAGCATGTTGTTCCGAACTATACAAAAACATGACCGATGAGAGTAGCAGCATAACCGACATCGTGCAAGGCGACGGTATATTGGAATACACCCCGTTGTTCTACGGCTGGTACACGCACAAGATCTACGAGAGCGTATGCGGAACCTTCGGTTACAATTTCCCGCTTGCCTATATCTGCGCCATCACTGTCGTCTTTGTCATCAGCTTGGTGGCGATCGTTCGGCGAGCCGCCAGAGGTTTTATGGAGCGTGTCGTGGAGGGCGAGGGCCAGTTCTATCAGTACTGCAACTTGGTGTTCGGCGGCTGGGACTATTGCATCCACAACGAAAAGTCCGCGGCCGTAAAGCACAAGGCGCTGTACCATGAGATAAAGGCATTTCTGGAGACGGAGAGAATGGAGGAGGAACGACAAAATCGCACGCGCGAGGAAAAAACAAAGTTGTTCTTCATACGTCTGTTTGTGCATCTGTTGGTCCTAACGGTGCTCGGTGGCTGCGGCGCGTTCATCTATTACATAATCGACTTCTCGTTCGACCAGCTGGCGTACTTGGCGCAAGATCCAGAGGCATCCAAGATCACGCAGTTGTTTCTCGAATTCCTGCCGTACGTATGCATCGTCGGGCTCAACGTGGCGGTACCGTTCCTCTTTCGTTATTTGGTCGCTTTGGAGAATTACAGTCCGTCATACGTCGTTCGAATGACGCTGTTCAGAACGGTGTTTCTCAGACTCGCCTCCCTCGGCGTTCTGCTAACGTCCATGTACAGACTCGTCGCGGACAAGATTCCAGAGAACGAGTGCTCCAACATCAACAACAAACAGCCATTGTGCTGGGAAACGTTCGTGGGACAGCAGTTCTTCAAGCTGTACACTACCGATCTCTTCATTCAGATTTTCATGACCTTCTTTGTCAACTTTCCCCGCTCGTTGATTGCTCGGCACACCGAGAACAAGGTTCTGCGTTTTATCGGCGAGCAGGAGTTCGATCTGCCCAAGCACGTGCTCGATATCGTCTACTCGCAAACACTCTGCTGGCTCGGTTGCCTGTTCGCCCCGCTGTTACCGTTGGTCGCCGTCATCGGCACGTTCTTGCTGTTCTACGTGAAGAAATTCACCTGTCTGGTCAATAGCACACCGTCCAGCAAGATATACCGGGCGAGCAGGTTAAATTCTCTGTTCATGTTCATTCTGCTGGTCGCTTTCATCCTAGCGACGATACTGATCGGTTACTCGATCGAGCAGATCATGCCGTCGAAGTCGTGCGGACCGTTCCGCGGCTTGGAGTCCGTGTGGTCGTTACTGATCATAACGTTCTCGCAATTTCCCAACTGGTTACAATCGATTCTGTATTTCCTGAGCACCGCCGGTTTCGGCATACCGGCGTTCGTCGTTCTCGCTCTGCTTCTCTATTATTATTACGCGGTGACGATCGCGAACAAGCATATGGTGACGGTACTGAAGAACCAGTTGGTACTGGAAGGCCATGACAAGCAGTTTCTTTTGAACAGGCTCAGCGCCTTCATCAAGCAGCAACAGGATCAGAACAAATTCCATCAGGAGCAGAACAATGAATTAGGCACGTTTCAGCACGTATAAACAACATAAGACGCTTGATTTGATATTGTGTTTTTATTTTTTTGTGTTTTTTTTACGAACGTACGTAAATTTAATGAAGCTACGGTAACGCGGATCGACAAACGTACACGCGACGATCCGAAGCGCGATTAATTAACAATTTGCTTGAGATTTTTTGTACATTTTTCTCATGACTCACACAAGATTGTTGACTCGATGTTTTTTATATTATACACGAGTGGCATTTGTAACGGTTCCTTTTGATATTCCACTTTTTGAATTCTATATAAAAAAAAAAAAAAAACCTATATACAACACATCAGCGCTGACAATACCAAACATACGTATTCTACTTGCTGTCTATTGCAGTATCTCGTACTTTTTATATTTTGAAACTCGGATATACGTTCGATACTAGCCACTGCCAAAAAGAAAAGAGAAATGACGCTAGGTATCCTTTGTTTTCTTGTATTCAAACAGGACATATCTCTCTCTCTCTCTCTTTCTCTCTAAAAAGAATTCATTGTCGTCTTATGTATACATGGAAATATACATCTAAAATCAGGGTACAAAAGAGAAAACAAGATGTTGCAACAAATATTTACACGATTGTAGAAGAAATTGCGAATTATTTACTTATCGAATTACGTATAATTTGACAGATATCTTTGAACAATCGTATATCTAAAAAAGAGTACATGCCTAATTAACGAAGAATGTGTGAGTGCGTGTGTGTATGTATGTGTGTGTGTGTCTAACATAGAGAACATGAATCTTTGTCAGAACAATTATATGATAAGCTAATGTGATCATACGTATATATATTTAGCTTAAAGAGATTAAATTGTTAAGACAAAATTTGTTCGGACAACTTGGTTCAATCTTGTTCGAGGTTTTGGTCTCGATTTAAGGTCGATCGATCGAGCAACAAGTTCCAACATTCGTTCGTTTACATATATATATAAGATTAGCTTAAACACCATAAACACAACAATAACAAGACTACAGCCTTTTGCAAAGGCGAGCATTTACTTCCTTGAACTAACTTAACGAGTAAACGTTAGAGAGCTTTTGCATGTGAATGAAACGAAGTGATAAGCAGCGGACCTATCTTTAGAGTAGTTTCTTAGAAACTTGTAAAATGTTATTGTAAATAGGTCCTTTAGAATCTAAGTCATATTCTATTAACGATATATATATATATAGCATCAAAAAAAGTATTATATATGTATATCACGAAAAGAATTTATTATTTTGTTTTTCAAGCATTTTTGATAATTTAGAACGTAAGGACGAACGAAAAACGCGAGTTTTCGTGATATTTACACGATATTCTTTCAGTTAGTTCTTACAATAAATCTTATACCTCAGTATTACTACGAAGCCAAAGGAAATTCATTGTCAAAGATCGCAATACTTATATTCTTCCTTTTTCTTAAAGTTAACGAATATATACTTCGTTTAGAATAAAAAAAAAAAAAAGAAAAACTACTCTGCCAATCCGCGTAATTCACAGAAGATTTCGCTCCAATTTTTCATACTCGGGGAAACAAAGTGAACATTGCGCATATGGATGTTCGATGCATGCTGTTTGCACGCCGATTGAATTCCTTGGCCTAAATAATTCAATATATACACTGCGTACTCTCTCAAAAAAAAATGTATTTTGTAAATTTACAGATGTGTAATTATAAAAGAATAGCACGTACGTTCTCTCAGATACTGTGTGTACATTCTATAGTAATTCACACTGGATGATACCGTCATTGTGAACTTTTTATCACTGGCACTAAATATATTAATACATTAATAGAAAATTAAATATGTGAAACTATAAATCTTATATAAAACAGATTTATGTCTCTGAAAAGAATCTATTCGGGATTGCATTTACATGTATTAATCGTACTGCATTGAAATAAATTAATGAAGAGGTCATTGAAACACAGATTGTCAAGATAGAAAACACTTTCTTTACATGTTGCTGCTAATTAGAACAGGCCGTATCACAACACCATAATTGCTATCTCTGTCTCTTTACACAACTTACATACACGATAATAGATTCTAACGCATATACGCTCATTATTTGTGACATAACCATCCAATCATTATGATGTAAAAATAAATCTGTTATATGTAAAATATCTTTAATTATTTCCCTCTTCTATAGTAAAATTACGTAACAAAACATTGTTTTTTCAACACGTGGTCTCCTTCGAACTTACATCTATGTTTCTGACGAGTGTAACTAGAAAAGATTTGAAAATTAGAACAGTGCTGAGAATGCATGTGTCAGAATTGTTTGTAAAATTGCTCACCGCTTCAGCTATGTCAATCCAATCTAAAGCCGCCGCGACGGCGTCGTTCTTGGATGGTATTCTGTCGTAGTTCCAGTACGTGAATTGTGAAAAGGCATTTGTACTATACAAATTTCGGTTGTTATTTTCCGTATCCGCTTTTTTATTCTCGATAAACATCACACCCTTATAGTTGGCAGGTACTTTGACTTTTTTCCCTTGAAGTGGATAACCGCGGAAAGAACAATCATAATCTGTATATAAAATTAAACAATTAATAATTATATTACAATTGTGCAAAGTTTTTCTCTTCTTTTTTTGATCGTGTTTATTTTGTAATAACCTCCTTAGGTCAAGTATTATCGAACAAGAGCAATAGAACAAAAGCCGAAAGTATAAATAACAAATTTACTTTATTACGTATATTTTCATGACATTTACGTTCTTTCGGCATTTTCTGTAAAACAAAAAATAGTGGCAAAGTATGTTTAAAAATTTCTTTAACTGACTCACGTTCTTCGTCCACCTTTCGAATATAAGGTTTGAAGAAGGAGGAAACCTTTACGGGTTCGTCGCCGTGAATCTTGCATGGCATAAGATGCAGCTCGGATTCCTCTTGATTGTTTAAATTCTTATTCACGTGCAAACGTAAGCGCATGTTTACTCAAAACAACGATGCAAACCGTGTGTGACTTTTCGCGGGAAGTCGATAAACTCGGTGTCGATTCTAACCTCTGCACTGTTTAAATTTAACCAATAGCAGCTCATCTCGTATTATTGCACTTTTATAAAAATGTGTGCAGAAAAACTAAACTCAGTTTTGCTTCAAATTTTCTCGTCGCGCTCAAATTCGATTTTTTACACGGTAGATCTTTTATCTGCAAACAAGAATTGATCGCTTCTCTTGTATTTATTACAAGTAAAAATCTCAAAATACAAATCTTCAGTCGCGAAAAAATTTGAAACTTCTCTTTTCTACGAGGCCTCTAGCGAAAACTACTGCTACTATTATTTTTAAACGCACAATTGCGCAGAAAAATAATTTTTTTTATCAATTACATTTGTTATATACGCGTCTTCTCATTGCGTTCTCATCTTGTTCTTCGTGCTTCGATTTTACCGCGCTCTGTCGGACGCGTCGATTTCGATTGGTCGAAACGAGGGAGGCTGAAGTCCACCCTCGAAGTCGAGTGGTGCGAAGATTGAAGAACGACATCGTACGCGAACGCGCCAGGGCGTCGCGTCAGTCGCATTCAGTCGATCGTGTAGTTGCGATCGTTGTTCCGGCTTGCGTCTTCTCTCGGTTCTCGCTTCTCTCCTCCGCTCGCGCCAAACAGGAAAGTGAGGAGAATCCAACGCGCGTGAAAAGCGAACACACACACGGCGATTTCGTGCGAGAGCAAAACTGAACACCCCGTCAAGGAATAAATATCGCAGTGCGATAGTCGCCGGCGCGTGAAACGCAACACCACAAGTCTGCAAAATGAGCACTCCGGTGAAGAAGGTGCCCATTCATCTGCAGGTGAGCGATACAGTTTGGCGGCGTCCGGCACCTGTAAACTTTTCGCAGAGAGACCGGTTTTTTTTTCTCGCGGCGGAAAAAGAAAAAACAACGGCGTTATTTTTATCCGCGTCGCGTGACGCTCGCGCGAAGCTGCTTTAGACGAGTGGAACGAGGAACGGTGACGATGAATCGCGATAAATCGTAAGAGAGACAATTTGAGGATGAGTTTCTAACGAATTTGCGTCGTCGATGATTCTTCGCGTTTAATAACCGGCATGTTCGCGACGCGCGAATCGTCAATGGCGCCAAATCGGAACAAGTTCCATTTAAAACGTACGCGTGTAAGTTTTGGAGTATATTTTTTTTCTAATGAAAAACTTTAATGAAAATTCATATGTTTAAAATTTCGTATATGTTTGTAAAATGATAGCACGCGAGAGAGCAAAAATCGAGTCTGTGAATTTTCCAGCGCTCCGAAAGAAATGAGATCATTCAAGTTTCCACCCTTTCTCTCCGAAATCTCATCTCCGAATCGAGATCGCATTCTTCATTGCCGATCATGTAACGAATGTTACACGACGCACAAATAACAACACATTTGATCTTATTGCAGTAATTTTTGCAACCTTCTTCTGTCTCGAACAAAATTCGACAAAACAAGTTTTTAGACCGCGATCTTGCGGTTTTTCTCACGTGTGTCGGTTTTGTTATGACGTAAATACTTCTGAGTCCGAGTTTTTCTCACCGTGAGAATATAAACTAAATATTATGTGTTAGCTGAATATTATATTATCGGGGTCGAAGGAATTCTTCGAACACTTGGAGTTGAAGGACTTGTTGCGTTATAACATTGTTTGACGCTAAGTCTGCGATTAACTCGATTCTTGTTTGGCTTTTCTCAAGTGGCTTCAAAGAGTTCACTTCACCAACTTCTTTGCACACTTCACTAATTATAACGAACTTCGTTTATCTCTCCAAATTTTGTTTTCGTAATATTTTCAGAATAATTACTTTAGGAAGAGAAGAAAGTTTCTGTTAGCAAATTTTAAGAAATTTAATTTTTTATGTATATAAAGTTTTCTTTATTTATATATAAATTTAGTTTTTGTATACAAATATATTTTAATTTAAACGGAATTTTAATTTTACACATATATAAAATTATATATATATATATATATATATATATATATATTTAAATATATCTTAATTATATATAAAAATAAAATTAAGAATAGAGAATATTTGCGCGAAACACTGAATCTTTTTTTTCTAACAGCCGACGTTGGCGCAAAAGAGAGATCTTCGTTATTTGTCTCGGCAACATAATCAATTAGCCCGTGCAATAAACAACCATATCGCGTGTGATAAGGACCACTATCGCGTCCTTTGCTCCCTGCGCGGAGGACTTGTTGCAGCTGCCGGTCGATAAGTAGGCGCTGCTGAAACCCCGAAGCGTGTAACATCTCACTGCTATATGCAGCAATCTGCAGCGATAAAACTGTTGATAAGAGAAAAGCAGATATGTATATTCATAGTTCCGCACTTTTAGCCAATATACCAGTCGATAGACCCCCGATGTATATCTCCCACCAACGAAACGATTTAATCGTCTCCACGGGAATTTGCAATCTCTCATTGCATGAGAGACTTTTGCGCAAAGCCGTTTATCTTATTGAGGCTATCGTTCGCATACATAAAACGAGATAATCGCGCGTTTAATCGAAATCGCGTCTATTTAAAAGACTCTAGGTGAAAATACTCCGCTCATTATCGCGCGTTGGATCATCGAATGATATCGACTTCGATTTTATTCGATGTCATCGGCACGATTTATTTTCCGCGCTCTCATATCACGCTCTTCGATCGATAGAGATAATTTTTACGACTTGTTTCATTACGTGTAATACATTTATAGAAAGTTTTCAAAGATATGGTATCAGTGTTTTTTTTTTTTTTTTGTTTTACACGACAAACGGACCGCTTTTCAAAGTAAACGAAATTATTTGTTACATATTCCGAAGACAAGTTTCGCCACCGTAATCAAGACTTCGCGTCTCTCGATATCGGTCTTACATATTGCAAAGTCTCGTAAACACCCTCCGAAGCGCGTAATTATCGCGCTCGTTCAATCGAGACCAAGAGTCGCAATCAATTCTTTCAATCCGGTTCGAGAAACTCGAATCGAATACGACTGTGTAATATCTTGGGATTCCAGAAGAAAAGTATACGAAAAGTATTCAAAATTACAAAATAATTGAAGAACACACTATTGGCATCTCGCTTTTTCGCTTTCCGGTCTGTGTCATCGTTAATGATGAATCGATTCCTGAATTTTTCGTAAATTATATTATACGGAGTATTAGTGAGGTTTGATGTTTGCGAGATTGATATACAACGTTACGGCCAATGTAACTCTCTCGATGTGATCGATACGGGAAGGATAAAGATCGCGCGACGTTTAAGAAGTAATGCTTACGTCGCGGTATTGTGTATAAAAAGTTTTGTCGCGTGTAAAGTCGCGCGAGGCACCGATTTAGAAAATGTAGGTCAACAATCGCGGATGCCTTACACACTGTGCACGTCTCTACGTTGCACCGACGTCGATAATAGGGAAATAATAAAAAAAAAAAAAAAAAAAAAAAAAATATTAGGCCGCGCCTAATTTCGTATTTCGATTCTCGATTATTAGCAAGCCGTTGTTATCGCGCGCGCGCGCGCGTGCGCACTGCAAAACGCAGCATTAAATTGCGGAGAGGAAACGCGATTGCTGTAACGTGTGTGTCGGTTTATTGTACACGAAAAACGAAAGTAGTGTCGCATCGCGGGACAAGGTTGCTGTCTCTTATTGATCCGAGGTCTCCTGGCGCCAGCCGGTGGCACTTCATTTCTAAGACGAAACTGTATTGCGGATCTCATCACAGTTGTGTCTTACACAAAGCCGAAAAAAAAAAAAGCCAAGAAACATAACTTTTTCCGCGAAATTGTCACCTCGCGCGAACGTTCGATTCGAGATTTTTTTTTTTTTAGCAGTTCGTCTTTTTTTCCGCAACGCTTGCAAGTCGCCTGCATTTTCGATAAAAAAATTGTAGTCTTTCAGATCATTTGTAATATTTTTTCAATCTGCCGAGATTGCGCCGTGTTAAAATTCTATTTCTCGATGGCTGAAATGGGATATTAGCGTGGTTGGTTTTAATTAACACGTGCCAGTTAGCGTCAATTGAAGACAAAAAAGCTCTCATCCTCTTTCTCACCGATTCTGCAAACGGAACAACGAAACGTACCGTTAGGAATCAAGAGTATTATCGCTCAAGCACTAACTGTATTTAATCACAGCGCGATTTGTTAGAATCTAGATCTAGAATGTTTCGTCTTTCTTTGTCAATTTAGACGCGAACAAGCGCTAATTTCAATTAAAATCGCAAAACACAAAACACTTTTTAGCTCTCAATTTCCTCAATTCGGATATTGTTTCTGCTTCTTCCGTTATTGGATTCCATCACGAATGTGAAAACTCGGAAATTCGCAGTCGAGCGCTTTTTGAGAAATGAGGTTTAGGATTTTTCTGAAAATTGAAAGACAAGAAAAAAAGAGAGAAGAGAAATTATTCGAGATTTAAAGATCATCATGAGGAAATTTAAAGATTATCATGAGGAAACAAGATTATTTAAAGCTTTCAAAGTTTCTCTCTTTTTCTCAGATCAGTGACGTAACGGAGAAAAAATACAATGTTGAAGAGGGAAAATCGTACGGCACTGTGATGCAACCAGGAGCGAGGGGTGGACGCTCGGCGGGGCGAATCAATAGTTCGTCGACTCGTCGGGCTCGCGACCTAATGTCGAGAAAATTGCCAGGCGTTCTGTTTAGCATACATACGTACATTTGCGACATCTCGCAAACAGACGGTTCGGATATTTTCTCAATACGACGAGTTGTCTCGGATGACGAGAGAGACCGCGGTTTTCCGCGAGAGCGAAGATGAACTTAGAGCGGAGATCATCGCACTCTCATGATCATCGGCGAGAGAATTCGTTACGTTACGACGAGAGATAACAACAACAGTCTCATTTGACTGAGAAGCGACGATCATCCGACACGCTTCTTTTTTTTTTTTTTTTTATCTTTGCGATAATTTTGCGAGCGCAAACAAAGGTGCGGTTGCAGCGACATGTGCCGCGCGCTTGCGGCGACAGGCGTGTAATAATGTGGAAGGCGTGTGTAATTAATGAGAACTGGCCCAGTTCTCTAATTCTCATGTTACTTCGGGGATATCTCGCGACATGTTTAACTCGTTCGAAGAGCGTGTTACGTTTTTTTTATTACGCCTATGCAGCAATTAATGTAATAAACGTATCTTTCGTTACGATCGTCTAATTGCAACGCTTCAAGAAGTGTGAAAGAAATTTATAATGACTTATTTTTATTGCTTATAAAAACTTACCGCACGCTACTTTTCGCGCGTAATTTACATCAAATTAACACCTTCTGAATAACCAATCAGATTCACAAATCAGTTCACAATTATTAATAAAATAGTCAGAGTAACTATTAATAGTTGACGAGTTTCGTCGAGATACACATTTCTCGCTTTGAACACAATGTTTCTCAATTTTCTATTCTCTGTTCAATTTACAATATTTTATCTGTTGACACATTTATTCTGACTATTTTACACTAATTGTAGACTGATTTTGTGGTAATTGCTAATACAAAGATATTAAAAAAGGATCTAAAACAAAAAGTCGAAACGTATAAATAAATGTTAATTATAATTTAAGATTAATTAACGTATCAACATCCTCGTTTGTCTCCATATATTGATTTTTTTATCTGTTATTATATCGACTGGAAATCTAATAAAGTTTTTACTTTTGAATGTCCTAAAAATAGAGCATTAACTCAGAGTCGAACGTTTCATTTACGACGGAACACATTACAATTTCAACGATTAATATATATACATATATATACACACACATATATATATATATATATATATATTGCAAAAATCGAAAGCGACACATATGGCCTTCGGAGCATATCGAAGTATCATCATTTTCGTCAGGTGTTTATCTCGCTCTGCTTCCTCCCGCCGGGATCTTTCTATTCTTAGCGGCTTTATTTATTCATTGACGATCGCGCGGTAATTTCGCGCCTGCCTTCCTCATCAGGTTTTCACGCTGATGCGGTGTTAAATTTGGCTAGCTTGACGACTAAGTCGGTCAATCGAGACCCCCGGCATTCGTTTCTGAAACGACGCGTGAACGACGCGATAGTCAGGAAAGCCAGGTGTGACTTATGTCCGTCGTTTCCGGAACACGCGCGTTTTTCCCGTATGTGCGCAACGCGTATATAACACAATAGACACACGCCGATCGTTCTCAGATCCCGTTCTGCAGGGGAAAAAAAACCAGACGGAAACTAGGTAGTTCACCCATTATTTAAATGCGCGCGCGAAATGTATACTGTTATTATTTGTTGTCTCATTGCATTGTGTAATTAAAACTTGACGAAGCACTCGGGATAAAATTGCAGGATTAATTTCTTTATTAAAGCGCGCGCGCGGAGAATCTTGTACAAGTTAATTTATGATTCTAACGGCACGCATCTTCATTCGCACTTTTCAACGTGTAGTAAACACGATCGTGGGATATAGTCCAAGGACGCCAATGATCGCGACGACAATATATCGCTCTCTCAAAGAGAGATCTTTTGTGGGTTTTTCTATGCGGTCGCGTGTGTTGGGCAACACACGCGTGTCCGCATATACGGCATCTCTCAGTGAAAAACGAGACGCAATTATTGATACACTTGATCTACGTAATAATCGTCGACGCACGTTTTTCCTTGCGTAATTATTCAAGTTGGTTCGCGCGCAACATATTTGCATGCCGTTCTTCGTGATTTGCGCATTTGCAAAGAACAAACTCTGAAGTGTGAGAGTTCACAGGTTGCAAAAAAAAAAAAAAAAAAGAAAAAAAATTATTTTTCTCAACATCTCCGTTGAACGTCCAATAGAAATTGAATATGGTTCCTGCGAGATTCAAATCGTTAGTTTTGTGCGATGTAAATTATTATTGTAAATATACAATAAATATTATATTGTATATTTACAATAATTATTATTGTAAATATACAATATAATATTATTGTTAATATACATAATTATTATATTATAATATTATATTATATTGTATATTATTAATTGTTTATTATTGTATATTTACAATAATAATTATTATTAATAATAAACAATTTCTTGCAAAGTCTTTTTGCAAAATTTGTTTTTTTTTTTGGTAGATAAACCTGTCAAAAATGAGTGACGTGGCGTGTTTCGCCACGTGTTAAACAAATAAAATACGTATAACAATTATTCTTATTATTTTTTTACATAAATTATATTTAATCTTTACATATTGTTTACCCAACGGAGTAAAGCTGATATGAGAATACAAATCTCATTCTTATCTCTCCAAGGACAAATATTTGTGTGCCGTGCGCGTATCTGCGTTTTACACACCACTTCGACCACTATGCGAATGCACCATAGGCAAGCAGTTGCACAATACTTGAAGTTGTTCGGTCGCGTGTCTTGCGCTGTCATAGCAAATTCGCGCCGGTGCTCGCCAACACCTGCTTCGCGACGATTTCCCCATTAGCCGCGATATAGAGAAAAAGAGAAAGAAAAACAAAATGAGGGTTTCGCTCCTTAAAGGTAAAAGTTAAAGAGCGCGCTTTTCTATTTTTCCGCGCCGGAGCGCCTTTTAATTATCATCAAGTCTTCGTGATCGGAATCAAACATCACGCGTGCGTGTCCCGTGAGGAAAACCAACAATATTGCACCAATGATCGCGCGGCGCTTTTAATTAAATCAAACTTCAATTAAATTAAATCAGCCACGCGAATCACTACAAGTTGCGTTTTCCGAAGAAGAAGAAGACCACGCCCGTTTACCTTCGTCTTCTTTCTCGAGCCACGTTGTAATAAATATTGCAACGTAGAGTCACGGAAATCCGCTTGCGATACTACGTTGTTCGGAGGAAGAATTTAACGCTCACCTGTGCATTTTCACTCCTTGCGTATAAAAAAAAAAAAAAAGTTCGAAACCGGGTTGCGATTCTCACGCGCTTCGAGCGACCTTCGCGCGAAGGGTGGCACGTTCTGACACGGCCGCGGCGAATCGACGGATCTCTCTCTCTCGCGCGCGCGATCCGATCGTAAAGGAGATTATTCGCGATAAGGGATTTCGCTCAAAGCGTACGTGCCGGCGAATTCGAGAGACGTATGGACGGGAAGTGTGGCGGGGCCTATTGATTTTAAGTGCGGAGGGTCGCACGTCGGTCTGGCTCGACGCAGCCCGCATTTTGCGTCGTATCAGCCTCGCAACGTGTGCGGGTTTTTTTATAACGCAGCAATTTTTTTTTCTTTTTTTCACAATAAATGTAAAATTAATTCAGTTGATTTTAAATTGATCTAAACGCGCGACATATCGAGTTCGAAAATTACTGACAATTGTATTTTTATACGTTCTTACAGTCGCGCGAAAGCGACTTGCGTTCTAATTATTTTCGAAACGATATAAGAGAATTATCTTAATAATTTTTTTGTGATACAACTTGAAAAAAAAAAATGAAAATAGAAAACTAGCGATATGTTCGGCGTTTCAAAATTCATTTCACTTCTCGAGGAGACTTGTCGAGAGAGTTAAATCTCTTGAATACTAATATGTTCGTTTTAATGAAATTCTATCGCCTTCAAAGACACTCTCGCGAAGATCTCACTTAAAAATCAGATGACGCCGCGTACACGCGACGTATTTTAAGCCCGTGTGGCGTCGAAAATAACCGCGCGCCGATCTTCAACATATGAAACACACATGTTTCCCGGCCGGCTCGAACTAATAACTACACTCCGAAGATGACAAGGTCTCTCTCTCTCTCTCTCTTTCTCGCCCACGTAAATTACGTCTGTGGGACGTTTGAGACTGCGGCCTCCCGAGACAGAAAAATCGAAGGTCGAGGTAGCCGAGTTTCTCCATTTCCCGTAAAGTCTCATCATCCATGTGTTGCCCACCACGCTCTGCTTTCTGTTCCACATATCTAGTTTTACATACACGCATATCACCTCGATCTCGAGATGTGCCGCACCAAGTGTTTAAAGAAAAATCGGAAAAAACGTCTGAACACTTTTTACGAAATAATAAAAAAAAAAAATAAAAGAACATTTAGAGAAACAACAAAAATGTCGATTGGAGTGAATTAGATCACGTTATATCGAATTACTTTCTGATATACGAAGCGACAAAGAACCCACCAAGATCGTTGACTCATAAGCCTCGGGGCAGCGTGAAGCTTAAATGGCGCGATATCAAAGGGTGTTTGACGGGGTGTGAAGGGTGTGTGGAGCTCAGCCGCAAGGGCTCGTTGCCAAGCTGATCTCATGGGGCGCGAAGAGGTCTAGACTTGCCGTCATGTTTTCCGGAACGTGGATGGCGACTCGCGAAGCCTTCGCCGTGGAATTTTCGTTCTTTTTTTTTTCTCGACACGCAGTCTTCATTCGCGTCATCGCCCTTTATCCGAAGAAGGGGTTGGCTTTTATGATCTCCCCCGTATGAGCGGGTGGACGAAAAGCGCGGACGTTGCGAATCCTTTTTGAAGAGAATGGAACTTTCGCTCCGTCCAGACGCGGCAGCCGTTTGTGTGCAAATGCACGCGCGATGCACCGGTTCTTTCTCTCTTCCTCGCAATTTGTTCCTCCAGAAAAGATAAAGATCGCGCACGCTGTGCGTGACGTCAGTGAGTGAAACAAAGGGTTGCGAACTAATAGTACGCTGAGTTGCGTGTTATATACTTTCTGATTTCGATTTATTAGCCGCTGAGTTTGTTGATTGTCAATTAAATCTAAACGTGCCGATTTGTTATCGCGATATCTGATACGTCCGCAATCAATTCGCATTGCAGCATTCTTGAATATTATTTATGTCGATTTGCTCGCACCCACAAAAGTGGGTGGTTATTTTTGCAGTTCTTAATTTAATTTTTTTTTTTTTACTTTTTTTTTCTGAATCGATTGCTTTTCAATACTTTAATATTTTTTTTTAAATACATTACATCTTAAAACATTCCAAGTCTTCTTCCTTTTGATAATAATAACACGCCATATCGGGTCATGCGCTCTAAATCCAGCATTGGCGGAAGTGCGTGAACCGTCGCGCATCGAGCGCGTTGATTGATAATGCCGTAGTACACACAGCGATTGTACGCACATTAATTGCGCATGCCGGATGTTGGAGTCAACTCGGCGTTGCGCGCGTTACATCCAAGGACAGGGCGAGTCACGGTCGGCGACGGTAAAGAATCGCTTTTAAAAAATCGCTCGGCGATTGATCGAGCTTCGTAATTTTTTTTTTTTTTTCAAAAAAATCTCACGCGCTTTATTCACGCGAGCGCTCGTTTCTCGTTTCAGAGCGCGCAGAACAGATTGCTGATCAAAAACGGCAAGGTTGTCAACGATGACGGAATCATCGACAGCGACGTCTACATCGAGGATGGCATCATCAGGTATGCAACTTCCGACGGTAAGATTGCGCGTGTATATGTTTATCATCGTACTCCCTCCCACACACACACACACACACACACACAAAACACGTAATAACAATTTATATTGCGCGCGTTAATGACGCGCATCGTTTGCGAGAGTCACTCACAGTGCGATTTTTTGTCGGAGCAAATTATCGAAACGCGTGCTCGCACGTTTGTTTCCCGAAGATAGTCGCGCGTTTGTGTTTTGACTGCTTAGTGCTTACGTTAGTATGACAGTCACGGTGCGTTCGGTGCTCACGTGTTCGAACGCCGCTTTATTACACAAGCGAAACGCGATACGCACGTTCGTTCGTCGTCGTCGCGGTAGTTCCGTCACTTGGAGCCTCAATGAGGCGGCGACAGATAAGCGCGCGTTTGCGCTCGCTGTGAGATTTAACAAACAAGCGTGACTGTCATTAACTTGATAGACGGCAGACACTATCAATCAGAACTGATCGATCAGTTAATTAAACTTGGTTAAAAAAAAAATCATTTGTCAATCAAGACGAGAATAATGCAATTGCGAAAATTAAAATTTGAAAAAAAAAGAAACAAAAAAAAGAAAGCTGTTATCTCTCTTCTCGCAGACAAATGGGACGCAATCTCATCATACCCGGTGGCACGAGAATCATCGACGCGAGGGGAAAATACGTGATGCCCGGCGGTATAGATCCGCATACTCATTTCGAGTTCGAATTCATGGGTACCAAGACGGCGGACGACTTTTATCAGGGCACGAAGGCCGCGGTCGCAGGCGGAACCACGATGATCATCGACTTCGTGGCACCGCGAAAAGACGAGAGCCTGTTAGAGGCTTACGAGAGATACCGAGAGAATGCCGATCAGAAGGTGTGCTGCGATTACGCGCTGCACGTTGTTGTTTCGTCATGGAGTCCGAAGGTAAAAATTTTATCTTGCTCTTATATTAAAAAAAAGAAAAAAAACTCGATCGCGTGAAGAAAAACTCGACTCGGTTAAACTGAGAATTCATCGGACAAATCAGTTTCGCGATAATCGTTCGATCTATCGCGCTGCATTTCCTTTTGATTGCACTCCAACCGAGATTGATAGAGTGCAGAGAAAAAAAAACTGCGATTTCTAATCTTATCTCGATCTTTTACATTGACTCGTCGTTTCGCAAAACGTTGCGTTTCGGAACGAGCTGACTTTGTTAAATTTCATACGCGTCGCAACATCCTAGTTTTTACGACGCATCAATTAATGCTTACATGCCAGGTCATCGTGCCACGTGTGTGCCACGGTTCGCACACACATACTCTGCGTTCCTTTTAGCCTTTTCAGTCATCCGGAACGAGATAATTGCGGTAACACGAGACCTCCCTGGGATAGAAAGCTCGTCTTGTCACGACCCCTTTATTTCTCCGCCGATCGCGATCATTCAAAGCTGACGCACATCTAAGTCTTCTGCCGACGTTCGCGCGTCAGAGAATTTATGCGGTGTAACAACGTTGACCGAGCATTGTCAACTGGCGTAATGACAATTTACGTAATTCCGGCGCTCAATGCAAATTAGCGTGAACACGCGCGCGCGGAGCATAGCACGTTAATCCGATCTGAAAGAATCGACCTAACGAACTCATCGGACGCGCTCCGTCTTGTTGATTAGAAGCTCGTCAAGCTTCATTGACTCGTTTATTTGTTCTCCTTTTTAGATTATTTTTAAAGAAAAATTAAAATTCAATAGAAATTAAATTTCTAATTCTCTAGCTTCAATTTTCAGTATTTTTTCTAACGGTGGTTTAGATCGACTGTGATGTTCCATTTGTACGTTTCCGGTTTCGATTATTCACGGAGTCGAATCGCCGCGCGAGAGATGATCCCAAACGCAAAAAAAAAAAAAAAAAAATACTTAACTGTTAATCTCGTTCGGTATTAAATTGGCGACTGTCTGCGAATCGGCCTCTCGTAACCGGCCTGTAATTGCGATTGTGATCACGCAGCTGGAATACCGAATGACACATGACGGATGAGGAAACCACACGTGCTGCCTGAGGCTGTGCGCGATGGAAACGAACGTTGTCGCCATCATCGTCGTCGTCGTCGTCGTCGTGTCTCCTTATACGTTACGCGCCGTCGAAAAGGAAGCCGCGCTCGATTCATTATTCATCGGTGCTTGCGGTCTCTTTTGCAGGTCAGAGAGGACATGGAGACGCTGACGAAGAATCACGGCGTCAACAGTTTCAAGATGTTCATGGCGTACCGTGACTTGCTCATGCTTAGAGACCCGGATCTGATCGAGGCCTTCAAAGCCTGCAAGGAGATCGGCGCTGTTGCGATGGTGCACGCGGAAAACGGTGACCTTATCTATGAGGTACATTTACAGGATAACCAATATCCTTTCCGATTTAATCTTAATCGTGAGGCTTTTAATTTCGAGATGATTGGATCGATAAGAAAATTTATTACATTGACATTTTTATTTTCGCCAAAGTACGAAATATAATCAGTTAGAATTTATCATGCGATGGAAGTTGGACAAGTTGTTACGTCTTCGTTCTTTAATTTACGATCGACGAACAAAGAAACATAAAAAGGAAAAGATAATTTGAGAAAGTTGCATTTAAAGTGTGGTCGAGGATCAAGACGTTACGCGTTGTTTGAAACGGGATTTTCACGCGGAATACACAACGAGTATACGAACTCTCTCTCTCTCTCTTTCTCATCGCTATAAACTTGTTCCAGAATGCGAAGAAACTGCTTGCCGCAGGAGTTACCGGCCCGGAGGGCCACGAGATGTCACGTCCCGAGGAAGTTGAGGCGGAGGCTGTGAACAGAGCGTGCATTATCGCCAATCAGGTAGGCGAAACGCGCGGAGAGCCTTACGTTATATTACGTTACTTCGTTCCGAGCACGCAGAGCTGTTTTTTACATTTAGTTACATCAGTTTTTCGACGTTTCTATGTTAGAAATGCACTTGGCACGCTATCCGCAGCGGTATTCAGTTCACGAACAATCATAAATCTCGGCGATAGATTAGAATTCAGGACAAAGCGCTTGCTTTTCGTGGCAAGTGCCCAAAAGTCTAATTCTCTTTGCTAGCCTCGCCGCCGAGTTTAAGGAATATCTGTGTCACGCGGTGAAGTGCAACATTGACGCCTTAAAGTTGCTTGTGTCATTTAATTTAATTTCTCTCTCTCTCTTTCTCTTTAATTGTTCTATGTCATTTCTTTCATTTTTAAATATCTCTTTTTTAAACTTTTTTCTTTTTTTCATGTTTTTTTTTACTATCTACATATAAAAAGCTACGAGCGACAACGAACGTGCTGCTATTGCCAGGCGTCGTTGTCGCATCCGCTGCTTGTTTTTTTTAGTTTATCGTAATTCTGCACGCTTAGGTCAATTGCCCGCTGTACGTAGTGCATGTGATGAGTCGTAGCGCCGCCGAGCAAGTGGAGGCCGCGCGTAAGCGCGGCGCGTACGTCTTCGGCGAGACTTTGGCGGCCGCGATCGGCACCGACGGCACCAACTACTGGCACAAGTGCTGGAAACACGCCGCCGGCCATATTATAAGTCCCCCACTCAGACCGGATCCGGAAACGCCGATGGCACTGCTGAACAAATTGACCAAGTGAGTTGATGACGCCGGTGAATTTTGGGACTTCGAAACGACTTTGACATCAGAGCGGGCTAGCACTTGAATATTCATGATATTTGTCACTCAAAAGTCGTCACCGGTTGCTCAACACACGAGCCCGAAATTCGAAGATCTTTCACAAAAATATGTACAGATTGCAAACCGCATAGAGTCGATACAAACGAGCTAATTTCTTGGCTGTTTAAACACAGATCCGATTAAAGACGCACACATTTCAAATGGCAAAGCCCTCGCCAAGTACAGAATCTTGTCCAGAAGAATGTTGTCGGAAGACACTTTCATTCGAAATCGCAAACGCGTATATCACGGCGTTCGTTACTTTCTACTTAAAAGGAGTAAAACCGGTCAACCGGTCTTTTCCTAAATAACTAAGCGTACACCGAGAGAAAATCTCGAATTGGAGAAACTCGATGTCTATTCCGCGATATTACCGTAAATTATAATCTATTCTATCGATCGCGGATGACGTTTCTCAAATAACATCGCCGCAGGTACATTCGGCACGAAATATCGAAGAACACGTGTATCGTTTTGCGCTCCTCCTCCTTCTCCTCCTTTCTGACACAGCTGATTAGCGGAAATAGGTTGCAATTGCGGCAATGGTAATTTAAGTTTCTACGTTATGTAGCTAGACGTTCGCGTGACGTACATACGTGCACAGAGCGCAATTATGTTGTTATTGCGCGCGCTGTAAAATTTATATTTAACAATTCCCCGTCTAAATTTTACACTCGCATGTACGTTGAAAGTAGCAAAAAATTATTTGCTTTCTTAGTTTTATTTTGTCAAGACACGCCTGTGTTAACGTACTTAGCACGTTTTTCCCTTCTCACGATTATTATTTTCGTTAATTTTTTTCGTGTTAATTGTGCATTTATTTAGTTAGAGGTGAAAGTAGTTTTGTGTGTAAAAATTGATGTCAAATAGAAATTGATTGCACGGCTGAAAGAAGTTTCCAACAGAGAACAATATCTTTCAAAGACGCAGTCAAATATTTTTTAAGTTTAGAAAAATATAATTCTCCAAAATTGCACAACGCAAACTGTTTTCAGCCGTCCAAATTGTAAAGAATACAACAGATTTAGTTAGAGCACACACAGCGGTTATTTCAGTGAGAGGATAAAAATATCGCGTTTAGGTGAATAGTCCGCTGTACGTAACGTCGATCTCGAGCAAGTCCGCGGCCGACGTCGTGTCGGCGAAGCGGTCGGAGGGTATCATCGTTTTCGGGGAGACTCTGGCGAGCACTATCGGTATCGACGGTAACGAGCAATATGGCAAAGACATGGAGAGAGCGAGGCATTTTATTACTAGCCCGCCGTTGCGGCCTGACTCGACGACACCTGCCTATCTAACCGAACATCTGGCCCAGTAAGTAGATCGTAGATAAAACTCGTCCCGCATTTACAAGACCAGGTTGTTTTTACCACTTGTTGTGGCAGTATGTTACTTTCTTTCTAGTAAAAATTACCGATGTAATATAAAAAAATTTATAAATTGCCGTCCAACGATCTCGAGCAAATAAATAATATTCAATGGTTTCGAACGCCCGTGGTATTGTTTTGTCGTGTGCGTCTGTGTTATTTATATTAAAAATATTTTATCGTCCGAGTTCTCGAATTTCTTTTTTACGATTTGATAATCGTAATGGACGTGTCTCACACACAAATGCGCATTTCGCAATAACAAATTGATAATGAATCGGCGCGAGTTACATAAGCGTGTGAGTCTCGGTTTTGATATTAATAGTCGTAACGTGGGAAGTCGGCCGTACGTGTGATACGGCGCGCGTTAATGTTGATTAAACGAATGGAGGAAAAAACTGAATAGTTTTAATGGCTATCATTGAACAGCCGTCTTCTGGCTTTGAATTGTTCGACGCTTGCGGATTTTTAATTTCATGTTATTAATTTCTCGTTAACTCCCAGCCTACTCGATGTCAAGGTGATCGCTTATTATTTTGTTTTTTTTTTCTCTTTTCGGAATTACTTTTCGATTCTCATCTCTTCGAACCGACTAATGTGATCGTTTTTCAGAGATACTCTCCAGCTTATTGGCAGCGACAATTGCACGTTCAACTCCGATCAAAAGGCTTTGGGTAAGGACGATTTTACCAAAATTCCCAACGGTGTAAACGGCGTAGAGGACAGAATGGCCGTTCTCTGGGAGAAGGGCGTGCACGCCGGCATCATGGATCCCACGCGTTTTGTCGCCGTCACCAGCACGAACGCCGCCAGAATTTTCAACTTGTATCCCCGAAAGGGGATCATAGCCGTCGGCTCGGACGCCGATATTGTCGTCTGGGATCCGAACAGGAAGCGCACCATTTCCGCTCAGACCCACGTCCAGGCCGTTGACTTCAATATCTTCGAGGCGAGTTTGCTTAAGTCGTCGGCTTTCGGCGAGAACTCACACAATCGCGATGTGACATTTGTCTTATCGTTCGAGAGAATACGTGAACTATCGCTCATTATAAAATTATATTGACGTCAAATTTACAGAGTGATAAAATCAATTATTTGTATACACTGCAGGGTATGGAAGTAACTGGTGTACCTGAATACGTGATTGTCAATGGACGCATTTGCGTGGACGAGTGCGAGCTCAAGGCTGTTCATGGCTTCGGCAAGTACGTGAACACGGAACCATTCGGAACTTATGTGTACGATATGATAAATGAAAAAGAAAAGGTAATTATTTTTCAAAAATTCTTAGTTTTTTTCTTTTAGCAACAGTTTTTATAAGAAGTTTTGAAAAATAATAATATGAGAGAGAACCAAATTTCATCAAGTTGAAACTTGACATTGCGACTGTGTAGAGACCGCGCGGAGTTGCGCGAACCGAGGCGGAGGCGAAGCGATTTGCCGAGGAAGACGCTGCGATCGCGAAAGCTAAAGAAGAAGCGAGAGCAGCCGCAGCACGTGCCAACCAGGCCAACGGTTCGATTCACCAGAGTCCGAAGATAAAACTGCAAACCGGAACTTGCATACCTACCTTGCCGGAATCGGCCGTGGTAACACCATCTACAAAGGGCCCGAGGATGGAAGGGCAGAGAAACCTGCAGGATAGTACTTTCTCTATCAGCGGTAAGTTGTAAAAACGTTGTTAAATAAATTTACGTGTTCACATACTTATTTGACCTCGTTTCCTCGCCCTTTCCCAATCGTTCTTTATTCGGTGGGAAATACAAACGCGTTTTTCTTGCAGAGGACGTTGAAGAGGCACGAAGGGCATGCATTCGCGTAAATAATCCACCGGGCGGTCGCAGTGCGGGAGGCTTTTGGTAATTTATACAAAAGAAAGAGAAACATGTCTCTCTTTCTCTCTCTTGAGATTCGCTTTTTCGTCTCAAGGCAAGAGAAATGAATGAAACTTCATATTTCTTCCTTTCCTCTCATCATCACCTTCTTTTTGTCATTCGTCACCACCAAATAATATTCATTCACTTCATTCGTTTCGGACTATCGTCCTCGCTTTCAGGTTCGCTAATCATCAAATGTATCACATTAAATTCAGTTCTTTTCACACTCTATTCCCATCGATCAAGGTCTGTTCCATCAAAGGAGGATGCGGCAGCCGCCGGCCAGTAGGTCGTACATGTATGTAGTTCATACACATTCACTTTAATCGTTTCACTCTCGCTTCATTATCGCTTCATCGCTGTACTGTATATCACTGGCGCGCTTCACGTCATTGACCTTGGTCCGTTCTTTTTTTTTTTTTGACACACGAAAATCATGTTTCCTGATCTTTCACCAACAGACTTTCCTCACTTTGAGATTTTGTATTACTAACCAGAAGTATGTGAAATTTATTCACCGAACGATCACACACACAAAGAAATCACAAGCGAATTCTGAAAGTTCCAAGGTCAAGAGCAGCACTCGTTGTCTGTCATATAAAATTTAAACACTTTGAAAAATGTTTTTGTTTTCTTCTATTGTATATGACAACTTCTGCAATTCGCGAGATATAAAGAGAAATTAGAAATCCAACGACTGTATCGTAGAAATATTTAATCACGAAAACAAAAACAATTGTGATATTAGTCACATGCAATTGCGATTATTACTATTATTATTATTATTATTAATAAGACAGTTGCTTGTTTATTATCAAAGATAAGAGAAGAATTCGCATGGCGACAGAGTCGCGGTTTGGAAGAAGACAATTGAGAAAGTTATTTGTTTTAAGTTTGCAACATTTTTACATTGAGCTATCAGAAAAAAGTTGTGTTACTTTATGACGTTATGTGTTACACAAATACGTATATGAAAGATAGTTGCACTCTGTGACATAATTATATTATGCACGTGACAAACGTATAATCAAAAAAAAAAAAAAAAAAAAAAAATGTTGTACATCAAATCTAGAATTTTATCACCGCCACAACACGATTATGTATCATTACAATTTATAGATTGAATCTGTATATTTATATATTTATTTATTTCAAGTTGTGACAATTTATTTCTGCATATGTAAAGGTTGCTGTTAAGTTGTATCATGATCGATAAGAAAATATTTCATTAAATACAGTTAATTAGAACGTTGTATGTACATACGAACATTGCGGTTTTTAGTTTACGTTAATTTAAGTGATCATTGTTACGTAACTATAATATATCACGCAAAAGTTTACATGTGTTTTTCTAATTAACGGTTGCTAAATGTATTGAGATTGAATGTTGCATTCTAAATCTGAGTATGATGAAGTGGCGTATGCGTCATCATTGATTAAAAAAAAAAAAAAAAAAAAAAAAAGTCACTTTTTGTACGATCAACATTTTTCGATAAATTTATACTTGTAAAAACTTTAGAAGCAATACACGTTGAAGAAAGGATTCTAGATCGAATAATTTATATGTACACACTGGTAAATAGTAGAAAAAATTATTAATTGCACAGATCTGCGAAATTAAGAGTGTTAAAAGTTATTGGAGAATTAAAAGTGGTTTTTTAATTAATTAATTTTGCGCGCTGAATCTGGCCGCGGAAATTGCCTAAAACGTAACGATAATTTAATTAATTTAGATTTAAATTAACAAAACGCGAAAATATATACTATAGCACAACATAGTCGCGCGTTACGCGCACGATATTATTTTTATTTTTACGTGTTCTGTCAGTGAAATTGTCATCGCGATGACAGCTAGTATACATACAAAATAGAATTTTGTTTATACAAAATCTATTTTACAATCTAAGAATATTTATCAACCACTTTTTTTTCGTTAAAATTTATTACTGACATGAATATAAAAAAATTTATTTTAAATTGATCGCTGTACGAATACTTTCTACACCGACTGTACGTGCGACATGAACCGAGAAATGCATCCAAGAAACGTCATCGGAAGACGTTCAATCCAGCGTTGCGATAAAAGTGGCAACAATCAAGATCGATAGAATCGATTCTGATTATTTACACACGCTTTTTCTAGTAGAGAAAAGAAAGATTTTTCTGGTCTGATACTTTTATGAATATTGTCACGTTTTACTTGATTTATCTCAAAAACCTGACGTGATGGGCAATTTCTACGACCAGATTCAGCGCACAAAATGATAAGAAACCACACTTTTATTTTCAAACAACAAAACTTCGCAGATCTGTGTTATCAATAATAACTTGGAGAATTTTTTCGTTCGTGGAATAGATGCGTATAGTGAATGTTACATGTCAGCAGAAGCTTAAGACGATGCCCTAGATGTATACAGATTTCTCCCGTTTTCACGATGTCTCAGCGCACGATATAAAACCGACGCACAAATTTTTGATAATGTTCGCTCGTATATCGTTATATAAGAAAGACCATCGCTATAAGAGTGAAAAATAGGAGATCGCGTTTTATAAAAAGAGTGCACATTCACGTAAGCGTAAGAACTTTTCTTAATACACACTCAGAAACAGTTAAGAAGCACAAATGTCGCAGATTCATGCGTTTTCTCATGATTTATGTGTCGTTTTTTTTTTTTTTTTTTTTTTTTTCGAGTTTCCCAACATTCCGATGTGTAGGAGTCTACGTAACGTGAAACTCTTTTGTTTTTTTTTGTTTTTTTTCGATATCTCTGTGACCGAAATATCGAACACTACTTCTTCCTCTCTCTTTCCACCAAATCTTATCTCTGTCCGACGAGACTTTATCCACGAAAAGTTAATTAAGATGTTCGAAAAAAATACCGTATCATTATATCTGTATTTATTTGACAACGTAATAACGATAAGAGACTTAAACAAAAGATAATACTAACTTGTAATCGCATAATCGTCGCATCCATCACATAGCGAGTATTTAATTGTGTAATCGTTAATGTGTAAGCGTCGTACGGTTAGGAAGAGCTTGTCGCAAGCGATCTGCGTGAAAGAACCAAAGTTTTCTCCGACACATTTTCGTTAACGTCGATCGATTTTTCATCGAGAGATCTTTGTAGAATCAAGTTAGACATCATAAAGAACAATTTCTAGTAGATTTTTTATCGAAATCTCGCGGATATTTTCACACTAGCGATAATTCGGGATACGGCGTGTATTATTTGAAACGTTTTGTAGCCTTTGTATTGATGTAGACTTTTTGTGAAATTTACACGAAAACGCGCTATGTGCAATCTCTGTTTTTTTTTTTTTTTTAATAGAATTATTCTCTTGGTGCTGCGTTGTTTAATTCGACAGGGATTAAATAATAAAAAAAAAAACACTTCGAAAAACACCATTGTTTGAATAACATTTATGCGCGACTTATAAAAAAATATCTTCTATAGATTACACACACATGTTTTAACATTGTTACCAATTAAACTTTTTCATAGAGAGTTATTATACTTTGCAATGTCGTTGATACTTTATACGGCAATGTAGCAAATTTTTTATGTTATTACTGTTTATATAATAACGATATTGATTATTTATACGAGTATACATATGCGAGGGCTTGATGTGACAAATAACGTACTGAGTAATAATTATATTAATGTGTTCACGTTATGTGACCTCGTGTCGAATATTCGGAAAAGATGTATAGTTTATCGACATATGTGAAATGACACAGCTATAGAGTATCTCCCGTTTTATGTCTGTTACAATGTATGTGATCGCTTTAAATAAATATAATAACGTGACATCAATAACTAAATACTGCAACACATGATGTCTGCTTGGATAGAATGACCTTAGACATTTTGCCATTTATTTTCCTATCGCTCATCTTTTTTTTCGCTACAAGTTCAAGGAAATAGATAGAAAATATGATTGCTCTCAATTTTTATACTTTTTATTATCAATTAAAAAATACTTTTTATACTTCATATTATCAATTAATAAATATAAATTTACGGTGGCATCATTGCGTGAGTTACTCTTTATGTAAAATAATTGGAAATAATGTACACCATTCCTGAACGGAGCAGACAATCAAATGCGTCTTTAAAAATGTAATAATAATATTAAAGAAAGACAGTTTTTTCATCAATTAACAAAAGAATATTGTATAATTTATTATTTTTCGTGCTTTTTCATGCATTTGTAAATTATACTGTGTAACAGACACCAGCGTAAACGTCTTTATACATAAATGCTGCATCTTTGTAGTTAAATATTATTGAGGCGCTATTAACGCAATTTCATGCGCAAAAACGCGTTTGCCTGAAGTTCAACGTCAGCATTTCCAAGCATAGATTAAATAATTCACGTTATCAACTGGCCGTTAACAACGGTATCGGATGACCCAGACGACATCCCACATCTGTTTGAATATATTTACACAAACAAAGTGTATTGGACATCATAAATAGAAGACAAGATTTGCTCGGTACTTCACAAGTAAAGAAACTAGCAAAGATTGAAGTAATTCTTATCCTAAACAAAACAAGAGTTTGGTACTATCCTGCGATAGTTCGCCGCGTAAGTATTTCATATAACACAACATATAAATAAAGGTAATGTGTCAAATATATTGGCAATAGAGTTTTAATTAGAACAAAAGTGTTCTTTCGCTCTGACATTTTGTCGTTAAATTTAAATACAAATTGGAGCACTATAATTATAACACCGTCATATTTCTTCATATGATATGATTTCAAAATTGTTTTTATTTTTTCATATTAGTCAAAATATAATTGAGGACAAAATGTTCGACAGAAAATATAAAGACACTATAAGTCGTACTTTTATTTCTACATTTGTATAATAAATATAACATATGCATATAACGAATAATATACATAAATTATGAAATAATTTACGATTATGTTGTACACAGCGAGATCATCAAACGACACCAGAACGGAATTTAAAGTCCGCGGCTGCATGTGTGACGTCGTTTGAGTGGCGATTCTCTACTTCGTCGTTACTATGAGTCATATTACGCATCGACGTTCTGCATCATGGGCTGGACAGCTGGTTTACTGTCAGTATGCGAAATACCTTGTCTTCCTCACTTGCATCGTTATGGCTGCGACTGCTCTTTCCATCGACGGAGATGCGGAAAATACATCGCACACGATAAATAAATATCGTCTACCGGATAGCGTGGT
>QVNW01000497.1:0-59492 GCA_014825475.1 Pseudomyrmex flavicornis
AGAAAGAGACACGTTTAAACCGGGCGCACCGCCTATGACTCACGAGCCAATCGAAACGGCAGTACGTTTTTCCCGCGACCTATTTTAAAATGGCTCCTATCTATATTCTCCTTTGATGGCACTATCTTAGTCGGGTTCCGATATTGCCTCGATGCTCCGAGACGTATGGCTTGAGAAAAATCGCCTCGAACGTTAGAGGAGACGCCATCCAATCTCCGAACGGTTTTCAAACGTAAACTTCGGACGGGCTGTTAGATTCAATATCATGTAAATGGTGGGCGCGAAAGAGGCCGTCGACCGGAGCCGTTTCGACGAGAAAACCAATCGGCCGTGTCGTCATGCTCGAAAACACGCAATTAAATTACGATCGCGCGCGCGAGCCAACTCTAAAGAGAAAAGCAACACGGTATAACCAGCTGCTGTTGTTAATTTCGAAATCGAACCCGAGCGAGCGAACACTCGCGACACCGATACACGAACGAGATCGACATGTCGATCAAGGACTCCGACAGTATAATCGCCGATCGCTCTTGTTAGAGAGAAGAAATACAATACGGACAGTTTCCTGTGACACTCCCGCGTCGCGACTATTGCGCTTGCAATTTAAATCAGGCTTGTGCCAAGCCTCTTTTGGCGCAAACCGTTAGAAAAAATATATATAAATTATTTTTATTTCTTATTGAAATTGAACAATTAAAAGTGACATCTTAGAAAATTAAATATTAATTTAAAACCTAAATTAGATATTGATTTAATTTAAATACCAAATTTAAAATCGCAGATAAACAAGATGTGCAAACATATCATCGCGAGATACAAGAACACATATCGTTTTCTTAATCTCGAACATCTTGTTTTGCGGCTACCACAACTTTTCGATCTGCGGAGTTCAGACACGCGGAAAGAAGAAGGTCGATAAAAGCGATAAAGGAGCCGAGAGCTCTATCCGAGCGGAAAGAGGTCCTCCGTTATCCAGAAGACTTCATTGCTCTGTATCACACCGTGAGGTTCGCGTAATGACTCGGTCTTCGCGCTTACCCTATACGTGACTCGATTATACTCGCACGATTACACTTACGATACGAGGCAATATGGAACACGTAAGAGAGAGTTTGTAGGAGTGAAAGAGCCGCCATTTGAGCTGGCACCCTGCGGTTACAATATCGCGAATAACTGCGTGATCTCTCAATTATCTTCCACTTTGGTCGATTTGTTCGCCTGTCGAGCGTCGACGCAAAAACACACAAATGAAGTGGCATCTTATAATTAAAAAAAAAAAAATATACAGTAAAAGTAAATAAAAATAATAACAGAAATTTAAAAAATAATGGAAAGTTCTAATTAAACGCTTTTTAATTGTAATTAAATAACGTTATGAATTGAAGAAATTGTCAATTGCGCGTCGCAATTAGTACGTAAATTAGCGTACGTTAATGAGTTTATGGATGCGCGTTGGTTCGCGCTCATTCGATACGTGACTCAATTTATCCGTACGATTGCTCTTAAGTTTGTGATTATCCTTCATAAAGCAGCGTGAAACGCTATGTGTGTACGTGCGCGCGCCATAACTACTACTAGAAATGAGAATTTCTCTGCGATTCTTGCAGCTCGACAACACAGAAGAAAGCGCAGACAGACGTGTTGCATCACGGACGTCAGATTAATTTCGAATTCGAATCACGCGACACGCGCACGATCACGCGCCATTAAACAGTACTCTGTTGTTAAAAAAGGAAAGGAAGGAAGGAAAAAATATTTTTAAACTCTTAGTTTTTACTTTTTAAATCGTAATTAGAAAGAATTTCAGGCGTGTGATTAAGCGAATTTCGCATAAACGCGCTTGTCTTCGCAAAACTCTACCTCGAGCTGTTAATTTCTTCGGTTGAGCGTGTGATGAATAGAGTATTTAGCTAAACGTGGGAAAGTTGCGTGCGCCAAGAACAGCGTAATACGAGCAGGTAGCCTGTTATACAACGTAGGATTGCACTTAACAGCCTCAACAGCGGCTTAACTCGGGCCATTAACGAGACCTCTTCTTCTGTCGAACGCGAAACCGTGCTAATAATTGGCGAGGCGTAAGGTTTTTCGCAATTAGACACGTGATATATTGTCGGGAAAAAAAAAAGAGATTGTTTTAATCCGATGTACGGAACGGAATAATCTCGCGAGTGTTGCGCGCGCGTTGAAACAAGCGAAGTTTAATTCCCGTAAGTGTTTAAGTCGGCTACGATTACTCGCGCGACACACCAAGAAAAGGGAGAGAAGAAGGGTGGGGTTGTGAGAAAACGAAGAATTAATTAGAGTCGCGCGTTAACTCGATTTACTTCTCTCTCTCTCTCTCTCTCGCAAGCGCGTCGCGTTCTTCTTTCTCGCGCGTTTCAATTTCCCCGGGTAACTCGCGCCTTCGCTTGCGACGAGCCTGGGATGGCAGGAAGTATCGATCCCGCGAGAATCGCGTATGCGCGCATCAAGTCTTGTCGAGCCGGATAAACAAACGAGAAAATAAATAAATAACGCGCGGCAGTTCGGCCGGAAGGAGGAAACGCGCTTGTCCATGCAACAATTTATCCTACGCGATATCGCGCACTAAAATAAAAGTGCTCAGAAGCTGTTACATTTATGACGTTTAAAATGTGCGTTAAATCGTCAATTTTTTCGACCAACAAAAACAAGTAACGCGGAATAAACGAATTGAAATTGATTTCGTTTAGTTGGGGAATATTCTCTGAGAAAATTAAACAAAGTGGTTAAGACGGTCCATTGAAATCAATGATTGCCGATGGCGTTGGAAAAGAAACGAGAGAGAGAGAGAGAGAGAGAGAGAGAAAGAGAGAGAAATGATTTTACTTTATTACCGCGCACACACACAGCGCGCTCAAAGGATTACTAATAAAACTCTCCTCCCCCACCTCGGAATAAAGTGGAAATGGCAGCTTGATTAAAGTGTATTCATCCTTTTGTGAAAGTGGTCGGCGTGCTTCCGAATGAGCCGAGAAATAAACTCTTGAGAGATTCAAACGTATATAGGAGACCTTAAAATAACGTTCCCTTCCGCAATGATTTTCTTTGACCGAGAAGGGGAACGCGGCTAATTGGTCACACACATTGCGACACAAAAACTTCAAGTCGGTAAGACACATCGTTGGGAGGAAAGAACAGTGGGATCGTCTTCGACGAACGCACTGTTGTTCGAAAATAAATTACTCGCGTGAGAATGGAGTTTTCTCAAAAAAACGCTCGTGAATAAATTCCGCCCAATACTTCGTCCGTGAAATACCGACGACGCAACGATATTCACACAGAACAGTCCGGGGTGCTGTCCTCTGAACGGAGAGAAAATCGATCCGCGGCGGACGCAGCGAGCCGCTGCGAGAGATTTTTTTTTTTTCGCAAAGACACGACGAACAATACGAGTTGGATTAAGCCCAAAGAATAAAGCTCTCTCTCTCTTTCTCTCTCTCTCTCTCTCTTTACGAAGAGACATATCTGCGTGCTTGTACGTTCGCACGTCGATATAAAGTTCTTTAGAACGCGCACAATGGACGAGAGAGCGGGAGATCTCAACGAGTTTCAGAAGATGAAGCTTCTTCGCGAAGAGGAAAGTTGCGGGACAGACAATCGCATCTGCCGCTACTTATGCCACGCAACGCGCGCTTCAAGTTCCACGAAGAATGCAAATACGCTTTTGCGTACGAACACAATGCGTAATTCATGAAGCGCTGCGCGCACGAGCGCGTAAAAACCCTCCTAGAACGGACCTAATCGAGCAACTTGAAAGTACCTACGCCTCTGCGCGAATTGCGCGCGATGAAACGCGCGCTCGATAACGCGTTATATGTATATCTGTGCCGCTTAAAAATCACGGAAACTTTTTTCGCAAAACTTCGCGCGACTACGTTTATTGTGTTGTTATTATTATGTAATTTTGAATGCGCGGATTATCAGTGAAAAACAGAGTCGATCTGAAAGCACCGGAATAGGGTTGTGTAAAACGACGCGATGTGTGTTATCGCGCGCGCTACAACAGGGTTTTGTCGAAATTTCGCGAAAGTTGTTTTCGGTTGATCGCCGAAAATACGCCCGAATGTATCTGTCGAGAGCGAGAGATCGACCACACGAGCGGTCGGAGCGGTCGAAAACGATTTAGCGGCCGACCACACACACCACGAGCTGCCGCCGTTCATGGCCTGCCCGCGATTGCATCCGCGCGCACGTTTACGCACGTCGTTGCGCGGAATCGATATCGGACGAAAAAAATAACGAAGGTCGAACCGATGTCTGCGGTTTCCGTCGACAGTTCGCGCGTCGACATGTGATCGTACGAAATCTAGATTTTTTTTCCGACGCGATTGTTAAGTCGTTGCGTTCAATTTTTTCTTTTTTTCTTTTTGTTTTGTTTTCGATGTAACTAACATTCTTTCGTACATTCGAACTCGCACAGAATGACGAATTTCTGAAAAAAAATGTAGAAAAATTTCGTAAAACAAGCTCGCGCGATTTACAGTTTCCGACGTCGGTTTGGAGAGGTGTCGCGGTTTCGAGCATGAAAATGTGTCTGAACCCCTACCGTTAATGGAAAGCGTTAATTGGCTCGTTAATAATGATGAGCGAGGTACCGCAAGCCGGTCTAGAGACAGAAACCAACGTGATGTCGGACTATACGCGAGCGGAGGAACGGGAGCCGCCCGAGGGTGAAGAGCGGCGTATTTAAGCGTGATTAAGCCGCGCAATATCGAGGCTTTCGGTCACAAAGGGAATTTCGCTATGGCCGCCGCGCTAGCCGTTCCGACGTCATCGCGGAACCATAACATTAATTAACGTCCGACGGAAAAGACTAACACACAATGTTCGATCGGAAAACCTCGGTTCCGACGGTCCGCGCGCCACTCGCTTTTGTTTTTCGCATCCCCCCGTTTTTTGCGAAAACATATTTGCGCGCGAGGTTTCGATTAGGAGAGCAAACGGGTTTTCAATAGAAATGAGAAAAAAAAACAACTTTATTTACTTAAGTCCGCGCTCGATATGATTTATTTTATATTAAACGTTCTTGGACTTTTATGTCGGAATAGAACAAAAAAAAAAAAAAGTACAAAGAGAGAGAGAAGTGATTAACTTGCAGAAAATATCGCAAAGCGTGATGAGGGAAGACAAAGAGATTTCACCTTTGCCTTCAAAGTTGTGTCAGCGACGCACAAGTCAAGTGCAGCGATGATCCTGAGGGAAGCGAGTTCTCGCAATATTATGATCCTAGAAATTCACTCCGGGTCGCGGTTTCAAAGGAACGAGACAAAGGAGAAAATCGCGCGCGAGGCGAACTTATTGGGCGAGAACGAACGGTTGAGATTCTCTTCCGTTCGGCGTTGTGATCAAAGTTACGCGGTGGTACACGTAGTCCGATAGGTGAATTCTCGGAATGTCTCGAAATTCCTCCGTGTAACCGTCGTCCTTGGGAATTTAAGGATGCCAATCGGTCGGAAAACGATTCGCTGCGGAATTGAAGTTAATCCGGTACACCCCGTCCGGTGGCTTGGATTAAGCCACTCTAATGACACTCTCTCTCTGCGCGCGACGCAGATCGTCCGCGCGCGTGAAATTTCAGAACAAATTCAATTCAAAGTGTTTGCAATAAGAAAAAATGTTCGAATTAAATTCGAAATGTAAAAACATTTATTGATACGATATCGCGGTGGTGGTTCTTTCTGCTGAAGTGGTTCTTTTGTTGTTAAATTTTAATGAAAATGGTATACACGTTTAATATTTTGTATCATTAATATTTCTCTCACATAGTCGATAAATAATAAATATTGAATATTGAATAAAAAATATGTTAAATATTAATATATCAAATATTATATTAATACATGTGTGCAAATTAATATACGGTCGAGATACGGTTTGATGAATGTTACTTCGCGATATTGTGCATTATTTTTTTTTTTTTTTAAGGCGCTTGTACAAATTTATTTTCGAGAAAAAAAAACGTATGCAACACCAACTAGTCTACGTGACGGTCAATTATTATTTTGCATAAAATTGGCGGAGATATAAAATCGCCGAGCCGAGAGGCGTTGATGCGCGTAAAAATTTTCCCGGTCAATCTGGCCGTGACGACCGAATTAAATGGAACTTTTATAGCGTTCATTTTTGTGAGCTTCCGCTCTCGAATCTCGCTGTGTGCGCGTATCTCTTTTATGATCGCACCTCGTAAATTGCGACCTAACCGAGAGAGAGAGAGAGAGAGTAGGTGTAGATAGGAAGGAGGACACGGTGGCCATAAGAGGGGAAAAAGTCGAATTCGTTGGTGACATAAGTGCAATCACGTCGATTAAACGAATTTGTGCCGAGGTTAGCTGCGCGATGTCGCACTTATACCACGATACTATTCGCTTAATTGCGTCGTCAGCGTTCGACAAAACGTCGCGAGGGACACTTAAACAATAAGAGGAAAAAAGAAACATAATGCAAGAAAAAAATTGGTATTGAAATTTTCGAATTTCTTACTTGCAGCAAATTGCACCGTTAATTTAACTCGCTGCAAGAGACACTCAAACACCAGTGACAAGTAAGAGAAAAAAAAAACGAAATATGTAACTTTATTTCAACCCGCTACAACAAACGACCGGCTGCAACGGAGAAAAATTACTGCGACATTAAGCGCCGAAACGACCGTCGTTAATTTCCGCTCTAATCAGTCGGGAGTATCATACACCGGGCTTCCTTGGTGTTCCAAACACGAGTATCATCATCTCGCGATACACGTTTCTTTGTAACGTGACCCTCGCCAATCTGCCCAATGCCATAGCTCAACTCGAAAGATCGCCCTACCGCCGTGACTCATCAAACGAGTCATCCGTCGCTTATATAGAAGCCATGTGTGATAATCATCAACTTTATTTTGTTTCACATACACACACATAAATCTAATGAGTAATTCATATGTATGTTGTTCGTTTTAATACATGAAGAAGTTAAATAATTAATAAAGTTTTAATCTTTTGTAAAAACTTCAAGAGTACTTCCGTAAAACTGTAAAATATATTTTAAAATCTGACGCAATTCTTATTTAACTTTTCCTCATCTTCTTGTATAACTTCATAATGTCAATTTAAAACTATGTAACTTCCGCATGTTCTTCGTACCTACTTTACTTTAGTCGCGAACTGCGAGAAGGTCACGTGTGCAATTATTTCAAAGACAAATGTTTCGAAAAAGATATTCGACTGGCCAGATTTAACATCCGAATAAAACCGAGGGAAAAGAGAGATAATGGAAAAAAGAGCCGCAAAGCCGCAATATTTAATATTTTATGTTTAGTCATCGCGGTTCGCGCGTTATCGCGTGCTCCCCTTTCGTCATGAAAAATCCATCTCTTCTTCCCACGAGAGTCGGATGACTCACATTCTCCAAGGGTTGGAAAAGCCCCCCCCCCCCCCGGAAACGCGTTTGTGCGGTTGAGAAAAGCGGGGTCGCGCATAGGATGCTATCCACTTAAGGGGCAGGAGAACGGAAAGAAGAGGGCGGTGCTGCCGTCATAGCGAAGCATTATCCATCGACCTCGAGAGCTTCATAAAAGCTTCGTTCTCTTCCATAAAACTTGACGCGCGTCGCCGGGCAAAAAAGCGGCGACGTCGTCTGCTCCGCCACTTTGTGACGCTTTAAAAACGCGAATGATAAGGGCACTCGCGGTTGTTGTTTCACTGTTACCGAGCACGTGAAACATTCCGCGCTGTGGTTAATTTACACGCACGCCTTCGGACACACACATCCATCGGTAGTTCGCGAAGAAACGAGAGAGGGGTTTCGAGGAATTTTTCATTTCCGGCGAACTTCTGAGAGACATTTTAATCGTATGGAAAACGCCGGGAATCCGTGGCTTCTCGTGGCCTATAAATTTTCACGAACTGTGAAGGAAAAGCGTGCAACAGGTCAAGAGTTCACCAGGCTTGGCACAGACCGCCGAATCGTCTAGACACACGTTTCATTCCTTGACGGGTAACAAGGAGAAGTAATCGACCTCAAAAACGCGGTTTAAGTCAAGTACGTACCTAAGAAGAGGTTTCAACGTTTTTTTTTTGGTTCAACTAAATATCTTATCCCGTCACACACCGCGAGATTTCCAACAAATCTCGGAAAACAGTGTCAGATTTCAAATTAATATTCCTAGCGCAGATGTAAATCTCTTGCATACCGTCAACTGTACGGCAATAACATAACATTGCGCCGCTCTCACGTTTCATCGCGCAACGCGAATGCGTTTTCTCATTATAAATATAAGATGCAACGCGATCTTTCGGTCACTGAAATGAATGAAACAAATTGCGTCGGATCGCGAATTTCCAGCCGAAGAGGAAATATATTTTGCGCGTTAACGTATGTAATAAGACCGAGTAAAATATATGTGTGTGTGTGTGTGTGTGTAATCGTGGAGAAAGTCCGCGAGAGAGAAGAAGAGCTCTATCGAAGTTGTGCGCAGACACGCAGAGTATATATATATATATTTGCTCGGAGATAAAAATTGAATTTCTCTAGTTCCGTTTCAAGACGGTATCGTCTGACTGTGTCTGTTACGCGTCACTCCGCGACCTCTTTGCGTACGAACCGCGCGGAAATACCGAAATGCTGTAGAACATCATGTAAAACGAGAGAGAGAAAGAGAGAGAGAGAGCGTCTTAAAAGGAAAATACGTGAAGTTGCGATTACCCGAAAGATACGCAAATTCAACGTCGTCTGACGCACGTGTTTCACGTCGAATTCTCGCAATCGTTAATTAAAAAAAAAAAAATCCCGACTAAAAATTCGGAAGACGCAATCGTGTGATTTGTTACATTGTCTTGCGCGTTACATTTTTTTAAAAGCTTTCCACGCTGCGGAGCATCGCGCGCACGAAGTGGACACGTAATTTTCCAGATGTGTGTAAAAAGATACTCCCGATGTTCTACTCCGTGCGTTATACGGAGTTGAAGTTTTTGCCGACGTCGGACCTGACGTAATCTTGCAAGTAAGCTGTAGACTTCCGCTCGCGCGTCTGAGATGGAACATCTCAGGTTTTTCTTATTCGACGCTCCGGCCACGCTTCCTTGTTCGCATTTAGCGCGACAAAACCATTTTCAAAAACTACACGTACAATATTTAAAATAAATACACAATAGAACACACACAGACTATTTTTATAATTTGCTTCTAAGTGGTTCTAGAAAACGAGGACAAACAGAAGTCACGGAAATATCTTATGAAAAATTAATAAAGTCTCTATATTCGTGTGTTCCATTATAATTATCTATTCAAAGTAAATCGCGCCAGATATCGCGCGTATCGTATTACGTATCTCGTATCAGGCAGAGGCCAATTTCGCGGCCAAACTGAGCAGCGAGTTTACTTGATCCATCCGGTTGCGCGTTTAAATTATCACGGACTACCGCGTACAAAACAATCGTCATTTCGCATCGACAGAACTCGGCACGAACCGACGATCGAAATTGAAACAACGTTCGCGTAACACACACGTGCGATTTCTCAGATGTTTATCCCGCCTCGTGACGCAACGTGATTAAAACACGGTCGTTAATGAATCGAGACGAAAACGAGAGATTCGCTATAGATGTTTAACGGATTAAATTGCCGTCTCGACAAATGGACGATGCGTTTTCAGGATCATTAGACGAAACGTTCTCGTGAAACAACATTAATGTCGTCGTGGAACAAGTCGTCCATTTCGACTAGGGATCCGCGCGCTTCTCTCCCGTTTTTCCACGCTGAAAAACACACGATTCCGCGATCCCCGAATCCTCGACACCGCGTGTCCGCCGAAAATTGTAACCGTTCGAAGCGGTTACCAAGCTATTAGCGAATATTAAAAACAAAATCGATTCACACTATTCATATATCGCGAGACATATTCGTTTTATCTTCCAAATATTCAATCGTTGTCGATGAAACGTTTAAACATCAATATATTATTTTATCTTCCTTCATTTTTTTTTTTTTTAACGCGTTGCATAAATATTAATAAATCGACAGTTTATAAAAAAACGAATTCAGCGCGACGTGGCGGTGAATTATTTATCCGATGATTTCAAATTATCTTTCGCGAATATATAGTCTGTAAGAAACTTCGCTCTTGAAACTCGCTGACGTAAAAAAAAAAAAAAAAAAAGTTTGAGGATCGGAGCGCCATCATCGAAGACGATCGACGACCGCGGATTTTCCTTGAGTCTCGAGGCCGAGCCGAGGATGAGACTTTTTCCACTCAGCGTTTTCCGTTACGCGACCGCACCTGGATATAAAGCGCCGCCACTCTCCGAAATTACGCGACCCACCGCGTTGAGTATCGCCCCCCTCGGGCGTTTCCGAAGAAGATTCTCATGAATTATGTAGATAGATCGTAACGTGGGAGGCACACGATCGTTCGCCGAACGTTTCTGGATGTTGTTTGCCGGCGATGGATTTGATGGATGAATCCGCGCCGTGGGCTCGTACCCAAGAAGGGATGACACTCTATTCACTCTATCAAGCCGCCATAGTCATCGCACAGTGTCTTGTCATTCAGTACGGGCTTTCGCATTATTCGCGATTATACGTCGTATTTCGTGTTACGCCGCGTGTTCGAAAACGCTTCCATTAGATCCGATTCTATGCGCGTGTCGCGAGTAAGATTTTGAACGACACGATCATATCGATGAAACATCGTGTGTGAAACAATTGCCGCGACCTTATGTTTCGCGAATGCGTTCAATATTTTATATAATAATAAACACCTGCTTTCATTAATGAATGATTATTGCAAAATTAGACGCGCGCAAATTAATAAGATTAATAAGAAAACATGTGTATTAATTAATAAGAAGTGAAACACGTCGTTCATTTTTCTTTGAAATCGTAGGACTTTCTCTCTCTCTCTCTCTCTCTTTGCTGGTTAATTATAATCACCGAAATTGGTGCAGTTAGTACACGATATCGTTAGTAACGATGCAAGTTTAATGCGCTACTTGCGCCCGAACTTTCCGTGTAAACGTACTTATGCATGATACGCCACGTACACGTTCTACAATTTATAATCCAAAAGCCGTTCGAGAGGTGTATCTTTTGCACATCTCTGTTCTCGCGCATGTTTCCGAAATAACGTTCACTCGGTGAAAATGTAATTTTGCAACAAGCTTCTTCTCGCGAGAAGAAACGCGTTTCGTGATTCACAAAGTGGAAAAACTATACACAACGCTAAACGATTTTTGAAAGGAAGAAACGTTAGCCGGTGATAACGAAACTCCTCTCGCGCGCGCGATCGAAAAACGATCGCGTAGTTAGAAGAAATCGATTAGATTTTAAATCGCGATAAGATACAGCCGCGTCAGATCTTTTATACCGGGATTGTGTCAATATGGATGAGAGAGAGAGAGAGAGAGAGAGCGAGGGGCTATCGTTTTTCGATTACTTCGCGGTAACCTTTCCAAGATACTAGCGGTCGAACAGACACGAGAGCACGATGTTCCCCCGTGAGAGGGAAATGGCCTCACAGAGAGAAATTCAATATCCTGGTTGTCGTTGGCCGCTATCGGTTCGGGGAGTTCGAGATCGGATGCAACGATGCGCTCGGAATAATGGGATAAATGATTTATCAAGCCACTAGAGTACACACACGTGTAACACACGTATCCCGAAAAGGAAATCGATGAAGACTTTTCTTCGAGAAAAATGAGGAGATAAAGACATCTTACTTTCTCTCTCAGAAAGAAACATCGTCGCATCGTAACTGCGAAACTCTCTCGAGATGCTTAAATTGTCGAAGTTTGTTTTGTGAAAAAATAATTTCGCAATTAAAGTCGAGTCAAATAAAAAAAGTTAGTTCAAAAAAAAAAAAAAAGACCAAAACCAAAACAACAAGCGATCAATGCAACAGCTCGCTCTGACAGATGATGGACGGCACGAGATACACTTCGCGCGATTTACGTCCGGTTGCTTCGGCATTTTAATTTTACTCCGTGGATTTTAAGTTAATTTTAGTACATCTAATTTTAGGTTCCTAACTTAATCTAATTTTAGTATTCTACTGGTAGTAATGCGGCCTATAAAAGGACGCGGTGAAGCGATGTTGCAGCAATTGTTCGAAAAATTATATCCCACTTTATCTAATCAGAAATGAAGAAATCAAATATTGTAACTGGCGATCAGGATAATAACTTAATGAGCTGTTTAAAGCCGCAAGGATGTCAGGGACAATTTCAACGACAGTCTCCGATTCGTCATCGGCGGCATCGCGATGATGAATGGAAATCGCGCGACTCGTGACGAAATGGCGGGAGAATCGCCAGACTGTTCTGCGGTATCGATCTCACTTCTGTGCCCCTACCCGCTCTCGCCCCTTTTGTACATCCCCCTTCGCAGCCTCTCTCCTACCGCGTTCTGGACTAAACCCTCTCTCTCTCTCTCTCTCTCTCTCTCTCTCTTTCTCTTTCCTCTCTTGTTCGCGACTCTCTCGCTAAAGCTCTCCGCACGACTCCCGCTTGCGGCGAAACGTTTTCGACGATTTTCCACGCTCGGCCTCGACGTCATATCCGAAGCTTCGGAAACGCTCCGAAAACAGCATGACGAAAGAGAAAGAGAGAGAGATGAACACTCGCCGTCTTCGTCTTCCCACCCTTTTCATGTTTTTCAAATGCGCACGTACTCGGTAGCTTGACAGAAACAAGATTGCTCGGCGACGCGGTAAAACAAATATATTTACTTCTCGTGAGAAAGAGAGAAAGATTCTTTTCGAACGTGCAAACTCGCGAGCGATTTTATGAGTTTTTTTAAATGTCTTCTTCGTAGCGGAAAAAATAAACCTTTCCATCAATATATATATTTTATTTATAAATTATCTATATGTGTTTATATGTGTTTCAAAACACGCAATTAAAATTGTACAGCGCTGTAGAACAGAGGAATCGATGCTCAGAAAAAACACGATTGTGGTTAATAGAAATTCGCGCAGTCGCACAGATAGATTATTATAAAAGAGAAATAACGTCAAGAAAAATATTCTTTTTTTTCTCTTCCAAGCAAGAGAATCTTTCTTGAAAATACAACGAGTGCACTCGTGCAACTGTTTTTCTTTCTCATGTCGACGCGGTTGCCCTCGTTCGATAGATGCAAATTAAAAAATAAAAATAAAAAAAAAAAACAGCGCGACCAGACTGCATTTTCTGCGACCGTCTTCTGCCGAGATAATCGATCGCGGAGATGAGTCATCCCTCTTATGAGAATCTCCGCGTGACAGGAGATGCCATCATCGAGGGTTCGCTAATAGCAAGAATAGATATCGGTCGAGATAAGGGTATTAAGTTCCAACACTGCGCAATATAAGCCTCGAAAAAGCCTTTCAATTTAATGACGTTATATAATTATTGTAAAATAATTGCTGTATCGTCGCGTAATAATGTTAGTATACTTTTATCGAATTAATAGAAATTTTCTTTTTAATGTAATTTTACATACACGCCTCCTTCCTCAACGTGTCAAAAATCGTTACAGCGGCGCCCTACAGCATTTCCGGACTTTCATCGTGTCATCAAAAGATACGCGAGGCGAGCTCTAATAATCACAGCGCAAAGAGAGAGAGAGAGAGAGAGAAAGAGAGAGAGAGATCGCGGGGCTCTCGTTATCACATCGAATAATTATACATGTGCAGTGGAAAATCGTGACAGTCTCGCGAAAATTCGAACACCAGACCGGTCTCGCGCATATAAGCGGAAACGACTTAGCGTCGACCGGAAGCTTCCAGCGAGCTCGTTCGCTCGTTTCCGCTTTTAAACGAGGTCGTGCCTTACATTTTCGTTCGCATTATAACCACCACCGGCACTCGGTGACATATTTCGCTTGACAAACAACAAGTGCGGAAGATTTGTGTTGCGCGCAAAAAGATAAATTTAAAAAACAATCCCTCAAACGTGTAACAATTGCACGTGTATAAAATATTTTAAAAAACATTCAGAGACGTAAACATTTTCACTCGCAACGACAAATTCACTTTCTCCTTGCTGTCTCTCTTTCAGCAGAAAATAAATTAAATAATACCGCGAATAACAACAACAACAACAAAGCGAGATTCGTGGCGAGATTTTTTGCTATTTACAGCGGAAAGATATATCGTTTTGACGCTATATCATCGCGCACGTATTCAAGATCGACGACAAGCGCGGGTTTATTTCGAAACGACGTATGCGAAATCAGCCGTCGAAATCCCCGACAAAATGGCTCGCGTGACACGGTATCGTGCACTTGTGCTCGAAACGAGACGACTTTCACTCGGCGTTTCTTCCGGGGCTTTCGTATGGTAAAGCTCGTTCCATACGACCAGAGGCGCAGAGAGACATTTTAGCTTCTCTGTCCGGTCGTCGAATCGACCAGAGGAAAATTGGTCCCGTGCATATAACAGAGCAACGTCTCCAATTTCACGCACCCGCTTTTGTGCGCGTTCGCGTGATGTTCTCGCAACACGCTCACTTCTTCTTCTTCTTCTTCTTCTTCTTCCTTCTCTCGCACGATGTGTCACAGATGCGAGCATCCTTCGTTCGCGAATGTCAGAACGTTCCCGCGCGATAAAGGCGCACAAACGTGTGCGCCAGAAGCGGAGATGGCCGTCTCTCGCGGCGAATGCACGGCACGACAAAGGAAACAAGACGAGGGAGAATTGCTTCGCGATCGATAGCACGCTCACTGGTGGTTCCGCTAATTTCGCTCCCGTCTCCCGTTGCTCGCGTCTCTGACTGACGGTAATTCGATAAGGAAAGATGCTTCTACAAAAGTTTCCTGTATTTGTTGCGCGTTCAACTACTGTCCCGCACCTACTTGCGAAACTTCAACACATCGGCACATCGTGCAAAGATTAAACAGAATATTTAAGAAACAACTAAAATCAACCTCTTTCTCTCGGCAAACTTTCGGAAACTTCATCGCAAACTTACGAACGCTTATCTCTCTCATGTCGTCGGATAGTTATTTAAGTCGTTAACTTCGCGCGCAAATATTTAGAATTACTTTCTTTGCACAAAATATATAATTTGTATTTATTTTCCAAACTGTTTTACACTCGGTAATTATCAAATGTTTGATTTAACAAAGAACTTTCATTATTTTGAAGAAAAGAGAACGTCGCGAAAGTTTTATTTTCTTTCATTGCGTTGTCGCGCATAAACTTCTGTCATTTTATTTGCCATATCGCACATTCGCGTTACACGGGACGAGAAGTGAGGTGTTATCACACAAGAGGGAGAAAGAGAGAATCAGAGTTTCTATTATGTACAGAAATAAACGAGCGTCGTTACATCGCATCAGCAGGTAAAGATCGTTTCGCACGAGAGCACGCGAACATGAAGATCGCGACAGGAATCTTAGATCTCTCTCTCTCTCTCTCTCTCTTTGTATCTTGATTTCTATGATACTTCAAACTTCCGAAAACCCAGAAATATCACGAACTTTTGTTTCCGCGTTATCGCTTCATAAAAAAAAAAAAAAAAAAAGAATCCTTGAAGCACTGGAATTGCGAGGAATACGCGCGCGCGACACCAGAAAAACAAGAAAAAATACTGTAATAATATTCCTCAAACAAAACAACGTCATACTCTTCGTGCTCTCTATACGAATGACGTTTCGTAAAATAACATAGAACGCGGAAAATCAAACTTTGAAATTCACATGACTACAGCGGTGCGTGCGCGCGCGAAATAACCCCGTCCATTAAAAACTTACATTTTTGTCCCGCGAGGAAAAATAACTTCCTGACTGGCAGGAAATAAGCGTTTCGTATAACACGAGAAAATAAAAAAAAAATGAGAGTGAGAGAGAGAGAAAATGAAAACGACGAGTAACAAGAAGTGGTACGGCGGGAATGAAGAAAAATTTCGCGAGAAGGCGCGCGAAAATCTCGCAGACAGATCGATCCGTTCTATTTTCTCGCGCGAGTTTGAAGATCGGTCTTCTTCTAGTTTACTAAACTGGTTCGATCGTTTGATCGGAAACCAGTTTGCGCGCGATGCGCCCCTTGACGATCCGTCTCGCTCGCTTGCGCGCGTGTGTACGTGTGTATGTGTGTGCGCGCGATATATCCTAGATTTGAGATCCGATTATACGGCGCTCACGAGGGAGGGAACCACACCACGAGAGACAGAGCAAACAGCCGTGGTTAAAACCGGTAGTTGTCTGGTTCATTTCCTAGACGCGTGCGTAAATAATGCGCCGCTCGTGTCAGTTAATAACGTGAAAACGGCAAATATAACGCGAAAATGACATACACACTTGTGGAAAATTCCGTAAACGTGTGTAGAAAAGTCGGTTTGAAAACGATCTCAGCTTGTGTAAATAAAACACGTTGCATGCGCGTTGGAAAACACACAAAGAAGTTATTTTCGCAATCAGACAAGTGTGACAAGACCAGACTGACTCGTGATCCGGCAAAAAGACGAAGCGGAAAACAATTTAGAACGGTGTGAACAACCTCCGCAATAACTAGAAACTAGAAGTGGGCGTGTAAGACGCGGTCGATACTGTTGGAAAACAGCTTAGAGGTAAGAAAGAAGCGCAACTACCGTTTGTATCCTCCTACGTAGGAGCAACAATATCTCGTCCTATATGCGGAAGGAAAAACTTGAACGTTTCCAGTCCTTGGCAATGAACTAGTTTTCTGCTGCATCGAACAGCGTGAGAAAATATCGAGAAGAGAGAATACAATTTATTAAAAAAAATTAAGAAAAAGCGCGCGATATGTTAATTAATTTCTGTGTTTTTTTAAACGTACGTCCGACTGTAATCAAAATATTTAAAAAAACAAAGAACCTAAGCAAATTACTTAAAGAACTTTACTGTTCGGTGAGAGAGAGAGTTCCTCTAGAAGAATTGTATTTCTCTGTAAAACAGAAACCTGCAGGGCTAATACCGTTAGCTCGCACGTAATGGAGCAGTTCGTGTTCTTCAGATACTTCCGTGTGTGTGAGTGTGCATGCGCGTCTCTTCACATGTGTCTACGTTCTACGCGTTCTAAGGAAACAAAGACTTGGAGATGGTAGGCATGAATACTTGATTCTGTCACGTATGCGTGAGTTAAATTTTTTAGATGTTGCTTTGACGCCACATTTCATTTCCGCTAGCGGAAATATTATATAGCTCGCATCAAATCTAAGAAAACACGTCGAAAATTAATGACAAGTTTTACGTTTTATAACCGTCGTCACGTGACGACAGATACAAATTTTATTTTCAGACAAATAAAAATGACGATTGCGAGTCAGAATAAGATGTGCAATTATTTTGATTTGTTGAAAAACAAAACAAAAAAAAACCAATCTTTCGTGTCCTTGCCACCTTTAGCGCGAGAACGCATTTAGACGGAACGTTCTGTTTGAAATAGCGAGACGAGGAACGCACGCACGCGACTGTGCAGAAACAACACAAGCAACAAGAGAGGAGACAGAAAATATGAGATACGAAGGAAGCAGACGGAGAGAAGTCACGACGCGCCTTACATAATAGTTGGCACAGTTCTCTCGCGCGCGGCTGTCGCTTATTCACGCGTGAAACTCGCGCGCGGTGCTAAAAGGGCGCGTTCGCGTGCAATTGGCCTTGCAAAGAAAAGCCGAGTGAGATGATGTTCTTTTATGTCTTTCGTTTCAGCAACCGCGTGAAACGCACACTTCGAAAATCGTTCGAAAATTAAGCAAATTTATCCGCACGCTATTAATTAACGCCTCCCATTATTAATCCGTCAAAATCGATTAAAATCGGTCGGAACGCTGTAACAACACACGGCGATAATTCTGTCAAGATACCAATCGAGTTTTAATGAAGAAAGAACGTGAGGGGGAAAGAGAGTGCCGCCGAAATCGAGGCCGACGGTCTCGAACGAACATCCGCCAGTTAATTGCGCATAATCGATAATAATCGAATATCAGGCGGGGCGCTTGAAACGAGGAGGAGCGCCAAAGTGACCGATATAAATATACCTCTCGCGAGAGGTTGCCGATCTCTCCGACGCTAGGCGTGAATCAGTCACTCGCACGGCGGGCATGCGTAAATGTTGCGCGTAACTACACACATGCTCGTGCACACAACTTGCACACGAGAACAAGTGTGCGCTGAAAATAGACGACGTTCGGACGCGCAGAGAGAACGAGAATCGAGCGCGCGGTTTGTCTATCTCGGCGAAAATACACACGTTTATGGACCGACGGCGAGTCTTTCTAAAGAATCGAATTCTTCATGGGAGAAAACCAAAAAGTTGGAGAGAGAGGGGATTCCTCGTTCCAGACAACTAATTAAATCGTTCCAGTTCACCGGCCAACTTTTCTCTCCTTCAAACAGCTACAGAAGTGCACTCGACTAGCCGCGAGCTTCGTGCAACCTTCTTGTATGATCAGAACGCGGAACTCCACCTTCGCGATCTCCAACGCGATGGTTACCGAAAGAGAGAGAGAGACTGAGAGATGAGAAAAGACGCGGAGATCACTCGCGTGAGTTTACAGCACGGGTAATAATAGCAGCGCGGGTATAATAGCGGAGTAAGAAACGCGGAGAATCCGTGGCATAGAAAAGTGGAAGAGATCCTTCCTTCAGCGGTATCTCGCGATTTGTAAACCAACAAAGGTCGAGTATGATTTCATCGCGCGCAGAGAGAGATAGAGAGAGAGAGATGAACACGCGTGATTACGGGGGAATTAGTTTTGCGCAGGATGCGCGAATCCCGTCCGATCTAGGGATGTGTGCCCACAGGCGTAAACTTATTTTATCGTAAACGGAAAACAGGAGCAGATCGCGCGCATTAATTTCGCGTGACAGACGCACGTCTGGCTTCTGGGAGAACTCCGGTCTTATCCGCCGACCGATTAATTAAATTTTGCGCGCGCGAGAGACGCGCTTCCTACGATTTTACAGTCAGATATAAATTTCCACGCGGAAGAGCAACACGGCGAATATCAAACGACGACGAATTCTTTCTCGTTTTTTTTTTTTTTTCTCCCCCAGAACAATCGTTTCTCCGCGCCGTCGAATTTAATTATCGCGGAAGCGCATTCAACGTGCGCGCTAACAACGTGTCTGAGAGTGCAAAAAGAAAATTGCGTAAAGACTGACGTAAGAAAAGCTATTTAGATCTTAATCGGAAGATCGGTGAAATGAATGATCAATGAAATTGCCAATGAAGCGTCGCGAACCGCAAAGCGAAAGCGTATAGAAGCCTCGGAAAATAAATGGAGCGTGCGTGTTATTTCAAGAACAACAACACAACTTGCATAAGCAACGATTAAATGTGCACATTACATATGATACAATAAGATTAATTACAAACAAATACAAATTTCAAAAAGCAGAGATGGAAACTAAATGCATCAGCAAATAGTGAAAAAGAATAAAGATAAAATGCACTCAAATCCGAAGATTGTTCCTTCTCGTTGTTCATGGAAATAGTTTTCTTGTCTATCGGAGCGGAATTTGTGTAACTTTTTAACGAGGCTCGCAGGTAGAACAGAACGAGTTCGAGACACGGAGCTTGACAAGAGGAACGAATTGTGTTTTTGACGTGGGAGCGAGAAAGAAAGGCGCACACGAACGAAAACAACAAGAGAGGACAACCGGCGGCGGGCGCACGCCGGAGAGAACACGCTGTGAGAAGAATTTCGTGAGACAAAGCGTTTCGAGCGAGTCTTGGCTCGCGCAATAATTGATCAAGTCTCGTCCATTTTTTATTGTGCGTCGCTCCCTTCGTATTTGAGTAAATAGCCTCGCTGCATTTCATAAATAAGAAAAAAATAAAAAAATAAAAAAACAGCGCTTTAATTAATTTCGCACATTGCGCAAATAGAAATCGAGATGAAGAGGAGAGTTTATGTTTCTTACGCGTTTTTCTCGTCTATATAAACTTGATTCAGAAGGATTACTGCGGCGAAAGAGAAAGAGAGAGAAAAGTTCTCGGCGGAGAATTAAACATTCTCGCGCGTATAAACTCGCCCGACTCGGGAAACTTCTTGATTACCGGCGCGTATCGTTTAATCCATTTACAACTGATCTGAAGACGACGAAGAAAATTAAAACAATCTTGTTAAACAAACACATTTATGTTTTTTGTTTTTACGTTAATTAATAATATAGAAGCCTGTCATAGCGTTTAACTGTCACATTTATCGACATCACAAAGTTAAACTCTGAATACCGCGCGCGATATTGTTCGATAATTTGCGTATATAAACACGCTTGCAAACATTCCGCATTCTCTATGTACGCCCGACAAACATTTACATCTGCTCCGCAAACTTGAACGAAAATTTCACTAAACATTTCACGCGCGCGCGCTCTTCCTCCGTCTCGTTACGTGACGCGAAAGTTAACGAAATGAGCGCGAGCGGTAATTTTGAACAAATTTTATACCGCGCGAGAGATTCCCGCGTATCGTTTCCCCGCCCGACGAGTCGCTCCAATTTCGATCGTCATAAAACAATTCGCTCTGCGAGTTGTTTTCGATTCGGCGACTGCAGTCGCGTGAGTTTGGTTTTACGTGCGACGAGTTCGCGTGCGCGTACGCTCTTGTGTGTAAATTCACCGCGTGGCGTTAAGTGTTTGCCGACATTTCGGCTCGATCGTCGAAAATATTCGTCGCGGCACTTTTGTTTCCCCGTTTTCGTCGTTTTCTTTTTTGCGATCGTCGCTTTTAACGTCGCTTTTAGCCACGCACCCGAGAACGCGATAGCGCGCTCTTTTCCTTCCGTAAATTTAACGTTGCGCAATTCCCTCCGGGCGTTATATCGCGCGCATGATGTAACGTCGTGCGGATAAACGTGTGCAAATAGCACACGCACACACACGCTATTTGTGTGTTACATATCGCTTATTAACCGAGAAATCCCGTCCTGCTTTAACACGACGAGAATACATGTATGTATCAAATTATATCTCCGTGAAGTGTGAATCACTTTCCGCTTTTCACGGCTTATTCTACAAGCAACTGCGTTGCTAAATACGACTCGTGCGATTTTTTTTAATGGATCGCGGATTGACGCGATTCGATTTACCTGGCATTCACACTGCGAGCGCGAGAAAGCTGCGTGACAAGCGGCTTCCTGCGAGCGCAGACACTTGTAAAAAGGCTTGTAAGCAACATAATATCAGAAGATTAGTGTAATCTGCATGAAGACTCCGCAGGAGTCATTATCTTGACACAGATACGTATCTTGCGTGGAAAATGCAAAATCTCACACACAATATACATATCGAGTAGAGAAAGCTGACATTTGCTTCAAAATAAAATATACAGATATTCAAAAAAAAAAAAAAGAAGTATCTTCAAAATTTTCTCGACCAATACAGTCTCACGTCACGAAGCTCGTTCCCGAGACTTATCGACGAACGAATCCACGCATGCTCCCGAGAACGCGGTTTCTTTCTGAGCGAACTGTACCACTCTGGTCTGGTCGGTTCTCCGCCGCCCCATGAAAGGGCTTCTCTCTCTCTCGAAACCAGTACCCAACGGCGCGGTGACGAATTAACGCCACGCTACATTCTCTGTTCCAAACTTTCGACCACACACGTACACACAGCCAGCTACTAAATTACAAACAAATTGCCGCGTTATATGAACCCGGCGCGTCGCCGATTCGAAGCAGATTCTCGATCACACACGAGATCGAGCGCAGCAGACGAGAAGACGAACGACGGCGAACGAGACACACGCCACTATCGAAATATCTGTATTTTTCATCTCCGCGACACATTTACGATGTAAAATAAACATATATCTTTTTCGTTCACAGTGAAAGATAAAACAAAAAAACTTACGTTCTAGATCTCGCTGTAAATGTTGCGCGCGCGAACGACGCGGACCATTCGGTATATTTTTCCGCGAATGGGCGGTCGCCGAGTTGTACAAGGCGCCGACCGAGAAAAATGATCTAGTCGAAGAGGAATGTTAAAACATCGAGAGTTTCGAAACATCATTCCTAGAATCCACCCACTGAGTAAATACATCAATCGTCGTATCGATACGCATTGACCCGAATTTGAAGATAAGTCAAAGATTTCAATGTGCGATAAGAAAATAAAAAATATACGTGCGTATGGCGACGAAATAATCATTTGAAAAAAATATACCGCGGCCTAATAACCGTCGTCGCGTTCAATCGCAGAGCGAGAATAGGACCTTGATCTCTCTCTCTCCTGCGCGCGCGCGCGCGACATATTCATAGACAGGCATCGATTATTAAGGTCGAATACTCGATATACAAACTGCACAGAAGCGAACCGAACGCTCACGGTCGTCTACACGTTAGCCGCAGCTTTTTCTTTCAGAAAACAAGTTCGCACTTGTTCTCCAGCTCGAACGCATCGATGTGATACGTCCTCGCGTGAAAATGACATCATTTGAGTTCTCATTGAAGTATGTAAAATGATAATAACCGATTTTCCAAATAAACCGCGCGTTCGAAACCGCTCGCAAAATTCTCTTATTGCAGAATTAGCATTTTAATATTTGAATCGTGCGAGAGATCGCGTGTGTCTGTACAGGACGCACGCAGAAATTTCCATCCGTTTTTAATTATTCAGTTCGAAAGAGAAAAATTGACGTTGAAAAAATTTTTTGATACCTTTCCCATCATCATCGATCGAACTCTAGGGGATGGCACGGGAGAGGTTTAACTAATATTTCCTGCGCGCGTGCTACATTCTGTGTAACTCCACAGGAGCACAATAGCAAGGTAAATATATGAACGCAACGTATCAAATTCCACGTGAATATCAACGTCAGAATAAAAACCAATGCTCCGAAATGATAGCACATGTGGCCGCTACCATTTGCTCGAATCGTTCGATGGTTATTACTATACGCGCGCGCGAGACATTTCTACACCATTCATACTTTCTGATCAAACTTCCCGATTTTTTACGTTCCGCCAAGTTCCAATTTGAACGAAGCAAATAACACGCCGCGATAATGCAAATGAATCTTTTCCACCTTATATGTATAATGGCACAGCGTTAAATATACAAAGCTTTGCAACAAAAAAAGTGTACATAAGTATTTTTTTTTTTTTACTAAAATAACACGCGTAATTTCAAATTTCCATCGTGCGAGAAACTGAAACTCGTATCCCGTCGACGGGAACGTGCGCGATCAGAACCGGACCGATGAAAATCTAATATAGCGTTTCCCGAAGGCTGATTAAATCGACAAGAGGGACGAGACGGGGAGGGAGGAACGGAAAGACTGAATTTAAATGGGACACGAGCAGATGGGGAAGGCTGCGACGTGCGTTGTCTACCATTTAACCCCAGCGTAGCGCGCTTCGCCCAGGCGATTTCGAACTCCACCTTAACGCCCCGGCATTATTCAGCGAACAAAAGTGGCGCGAAAGAGGGAGGCGAAAAAAAAATAAAAGACCGCTGCCTGCACAGCAGCCATACGGCGCGCACCGAAATTATTAATTATGCTCGCCGTGCACGGACATATCCACCCGGATATCCGCGGCTGGCGCACACGCTTCGGACCATTTCAATCCCGCCGCTACGTCCAAAAAGAAGAGGAAGCACGGCGCGAGGAAATTACGCTTGTTTCTGCTTTTTTTTTCTTTTTCGTTCGCCGTTGCGGTCTCGCCCGGAAAAAGTGTCACGAAACGTGGCCGGCAATTTTCTGACACGAATATCAGTGCTTTTTTTTTTCGCTGTTAATTTCCTCGACAAAGTAAAATTGCGAAGAGTTCGAGATTTCATTCGATCGCAGAATAAGACAATGAAACGCGCGCGCGGCATGACGAAGAATCGACTACAATAAAGACGTCGCGTACTTCGATCTCGTTTCGCGATCGTTATAAATTAAATATGTCGCGAGTGAATCATGTGCATCGCGGCGAGATTCGATTCACGGCCCGGCTGACATGTGCGTAATTCACTTCGTTCCATAACAATAGAATTTAATTGGAAAAGTCTTTATACAATATTCCGCGTATTTGCGCACATACGGAAATCGACACGTAGAAACATTGGCGAAATAAATAAATTATTTTGATCTTTGAAAAAAATAAAGCACGCCCGAGTAGTTTGTAAAAATTACAATTAACTGTTAAAACCGTGCAAAATTGTGATTTAAAACTTAGCGCTGTTATTATATTAAAACCGCGTGTACACATAATTCGCACGAGATGTCCACTTTATTTCAATTTAAACATCAGGTACATTCTTTTATTTTGCAAGATTTAAAATATTAGCCCACACGCAACACTTTGACACATGAAAAAAAAACTCATTTTATGAAATTTCGTTGCGGCATGAAAAATTGCGCTCTTTTTGCTCAATTTCAAATGTAACTGCGCGCGTTAAACATAACTTGCATTTTACGTGCAATTTACATAGCGATACATTTATCTGGTGGAATTGTCGTTGTTGGAAAGTCATAATGTGAGTTTTCATGTGTTTCAGATTATATAATGTCCAGGCAAAATTTACGCACACGTTTGTTTCTCACCGACATAGCGTCTCCAAGTACTTACAAAACTTTTAATTGCTCTTTCGACAATAAAAGAAATTAATTAACGCGAAATGAGTTCACTTAATAAACGATTGCGACGCTTCGGCGACAAGCAGAATTATATCGATCCGAATTCTTGCGAGTTAAATAAATAAATTATCAAAATATCGCTTTCGTTGTGCTCTCTGTTCTGTGATCAAAAGTGAACGGTCACGGAATCGCGATCCGCTTTCTCTTTCGGAACGGTTGTTAAGTCAATAACGATGAATTACGTTTCAATTGGCAATGATTGTTCGACGATTTCGTAACACACACGAAGACGATCCGACACAGTACCGCGATCGTTCTTTTTCTTTTTTTTTAAAAGCAAGAAAAAAAAGAAAGTTTTGCCAAAAAGTTACCTTTCAGAGAAACAATATGGAAATTAAAAGACGTTTGTAAACGTATAAAAACACGCCCATTATGAACAAGATTTCAGACTTTCCTTTTAGCGATACGCAATGAATGCATTATCTCCGCCCTTAATGATCACGCGAATCATTCGTCATAACGTAAACAATTACGAGATAATTGACCATGATTACACCGACAAATGACGCTACATCCGCTGTGAAATGCACGAACAGCGACCGGCACGATTATGATAATGAAGATCTCATGCACAACAATATAAAAATTCCAATCTCACTTTTACCGCGTGCAAGAGTGATTTTCGTTACTTGATTGTAAATTAAATAAAAAACAAAAACGTGTAGAGATAAGTAAAACAAATGTGTTTGAGAACACGATACTGATCAATGACAGAACAATTTTTGTGCAAAATATTTCCCTAGATCCGGTCGTTTTGCAGCGCGACGGAAAACACGTGTGCTTGTCAGCCGCAGGTGCAATTTCCGATCAATTAATTTCCAAGTTCGCGTAAAAAAAAAAAAGAGAAAAAAGCGTTCGAGGCCATTCACAAAGAAACGCGTGTGGCGACTGTGAGCATATAGTCGCTGCATTTAGGTCATCATCGCGTTCGGCTCGTGATGGATTCGCCGTCTCCTCCGCGCTTCGTACGGCTCGCGAATGTTAAGAGGATCTTAACGACTAAACGCGTATTATATGCTCGCACGCGGGCATGCGCGCATAATTTTATACGCAGTACATATCGCGTTTGCCGTCTCGTCGAGAGACATGTATACACGCGCGTAAAAGAAAAAAGAAACGCGAACAGGTGCGCGCGCGCGACCCGCGAGCGATACGCAAACTATGACGTTGAACGTTCCAGACGTGTGCGTCTTTGCCAAGACAAGGTGAGCTGAACAAAAAAACAAATCTCACTTTCGTCGAAGCTCCAGGTAACTTTTTGCAAGGATCTTCAAAATTATGTAAAATCTTTCAAGCACGGCAGTTATAACGGAAGTTCTTTTCTCACAAATTTTTAAAACACACTACATAATTTCTAAAAAACAAAAAAATATAAATCTATGATAATTTTATTTTTAGTGGTACTTGCAAAGATTTCTGGAAACTTTTCGGAGCAGGAACTTTGACGAGTGTTATCTACGTGTTTACAAATAATCGTGAAACATCGCTTCTCTCAAGGATACGTGGATGCGTGTGCACAAGTGCAAGAAATAGAGTTACAATTGTATTAAAACAAGTCGAAAGAGAGAGAGAAACAGCTCGGAAACAATCTATGTAAAATGCGACTTTGCAAAATGGCGTTATTACGAAACTGTACAGAACAAATCAAACGAACCGACAGGCGAAACACCGTTTGTCAAAACAAGCGTCATGTAATTCATTCGGAAATAAATCACGGATTCTCTTCACGGCGCGACAAGTTCATTGAAACGAAACGTTTCGTAGTCGCGTGGAAAAACAAATAATCGCGCAAATCGTCAAATAAAAAAAAAAACATAAATAACGCGTATCCCATGCAAAATACATACGCGCGCGTATCCGCTCCGAAAGTAGTACACTTAGCTCCCACGGTTTTACCGGGAACGCGACATGCACACACGGGACGCGCGGAACACGCGAGACGCGCGTGAGCGAGAAAGAGAAAGAGAGAGAGACGGAACGAAAGCAACTCCATTTCGGTGCACCGACTCGCGCGCGTCCGACTCTCGCGCAAAACAAAATTTCATTTCCACCCACCGCCGAGCTCTCTCATTTTATATTCGCGCACATGATAAACAGCAACGTACACGAGTCGCACACGCATCATTCATCTCACTCGAGCAAAGCGCGAATCACTCGACTTGTTGTTACATACATACCCGCGATTTGGAGCGTTGCAAAAAAAAGTCAAGCAGCCAACTTTGCACCGACGGACGACAATCAACCGCTTCCAGTAATCCAAGGAAGAGAGGAATCACGCACTTTGCAAGCAAATCACAATTCACGCTTTTCTTATTTTTCTCACTGCGTGCACCGGCGGAATGAAACAGACGACGATTTTTCACTCAAGCACTCGTTCGCGAGCGATTCGAGACGGAATCGCGACCGGCGGACGATTTCGCGACGACGCGTCGCACAAGGGTTACACGCGTTCGCGCAAGGGTTACCGTCGCAGCACCTTGTTTTGTCGCGACGACGAGGGACGAAAGCCGCGCGAAAACCGAAGTGCAAACACCGCGACGAGTCGCGACTCTCCCGAGGCCTCGCGATCGTGACATTAATGAGAATTTTCGCGGATGACACGGCGCTCACGCGGGCACACGTCACGGAACGACGAGCAACACGAACCTCGCGGCGCGAGCTCTTGCGGCAGACTGACAAGTGACACCCGGGACCTGCGCGCAACTTCACGCGCCGTACACCGCACGCCCTCTCTTCCCTTCTTTCCCGCCGACAGGGCTTCCACTGTACTCGCGCGCATTCGATCAACGACACGATAAATATATTTCAAGGTACGCGAGAGATTTTTCCTTCTCATTTATCCTGTCTATGAAATTTTCCGTGTTTTATTTACGTTCTTGTTCTGAGTATATGTGTGTTAAGCGTTTAATTTTCGTATTCTGTTTAGAACGCACGTCAACGCGGCGGGACGAGACGCTTACGCGCGCGCGCGCTTAGAAGAGGAGCGGACATATTGGACATACAATTGTGTTGTACGTAAAAATGTAATATCTTAAGAAATATGTTTATTTTATACAAATATGTATTTGCGCAATTTACATTTTAACGTCGTTCTAACATGGATTCTGTGATGTTCGCGATAAATTACTACTCGCGCGACGACGATTTTCGTCGCGTTGGTTATGATGTGTGTGAACACGGACAGAGAAAAACATCTGCAAAAATAAAATAACTGTTCGCAATGTACACACACATACACACACATTTCTTAAAATTTAGTAAACAACAAATGAGAAATTTCTCTCTCAATTAATTTAAAAATTTTCTTTGGCGCCGTGTAGATGTGCTGATTCACGATCGCGGTTCAAGGACACGCTGACGATGGGGAAACAGACGATTATGGGCTTCTACGCAAAGAAGAATAAGCATGGCAAAGAGGTAAGATGGTTCTAAAACGTATGCGCATAATAGATGTTAGATAAGCATCGCATTTCAATTTCTACTTTACTTGACGTGGACGCCGTGTTGCAACGCGTGTTTCAAATATAACGTACAAGAATCAGGCGGTGCGCGTTAATTATCTTTATTTGTTAGAAACGGTAGAATGAATATTACATATAAACACAAAGATTTTAATGTTCGAATATTTTTCTGCAAGATTGGTAATAGCGCAAACCTTGTATATGCAATAATGATATATCAATCGCGAAACAAATAACAAGTAATAACGTATCAGAATTAATTTTACGTGTGAAATCATTTTAAACGGCAATTTTTATATCTCATAAGTGTAAATTTTCTTAGAGAGAAATTTTTTTCTTGAACTCTCGTACATTTAATTCAACAAACTTGTAAATATATGTAATGTTTTTTGTATAAAGTTATCGTGCAGATTCAAAGCCAATATATTGACTGTGGCTTTTTATATTGATTGTTGACCCTCTAAGGGTTAAAGTTTGTAAAAATCAGATCTGAAAAATCAAATTGATCTGTAGAAAAGTGAGTAGACCACTGCATCAACACTTTACACGACATTTCATTTATATTGTTTTAACTATATTTCTAATGAGACTGAGATTTTGTTTGACTTGTTGTTCTCATTTATTTCATAACATTTCTGTCATAAAAACTTTGAAGAGAACTGAATTATCGCCAGGTAAGATTGCAAGTTTCAATCTAGAAAATACATTGGATGTCGGTACAGAAGGTTTCGCTGCAATCGTCACAGCGAGATGCAATCTTCTTGGTGGTCGCAGCTTTATTCTCTTACTCGCGAGATGGCAATGTCAGTGAATTTGACTAGTCTCATCATGTAAATTGCATCTCATGAAGTTAAATATAAATCCCCACTTTCTACTCACGCACGCACACACACACACTTTCCCTCTAATCTAACAAATAAACTTTAGATTGCTGCCAACTGAATCACGGAAGGCACAACTAGCTTGCGTCGCACCTCTCGCCAACTCTCCTCAACTTTATATTGAATTGCAATGTAATTGCGCTTGACTGCGTTAACAAAATAGCATCGTTACTTCATCCCCACTTTCGTCCTTCGGTTTTACTGAAATTTGAAATGAAAATTGTAGCTTTTTTCGCTTCTTACGAAGTCAATTTTTATTTTTATTATTATTTTTTTTTTTTGCGATTTAAAGTACAAACGAACAAAATCGACGGTGCAAAGTAGTTCGACTTGAAATTTGATCAGCAGTGGCGGCGGTTCTATTTTGGTCCAACAGTGACCATATCTCTTGTTGAATATTGTAAAGTAAATTCAAACAATACATTTCTTCGACCAGTAACTCCGGCGATATTGTCTCCGGTCTTTCAAGACAATACATCGGGGATTTTGCTTCCGGCGAAATTCGATATCGAAGCAAACTCGATTTAAGCTCAGGGAACCCTTGACTTCGTGCTCCCTCGGCTATCGTCCCGAGTAACGCAAGATCCGTTTTAACCCGGAAGGGTCCAACTATAAATCCCCCGTGATGTCTATGATCGTCGCGGATAGACGGAGAAGAACGATTAAACTCTTAAAGATCCAGACGGGTCTTTTCCCGCGTTAAACTTTTACTTTCTTCTTCTATTCCAACTTCCGCTCAATACCAGTCCTCTCTCTCTCTCTCTCTCTTTCTCTCTCTTCCGCGGTATTCCTCCGTGCTATAAAATATTAGTCATCGACGTACGCCGAGGACTGAACTTTACGAGAAAAGCCGCTCGCTCAGAAAATATAAATCCAGTTATACTTTGATAATATCTACCGCGCGCTGCTACCTTTGCTCAAACAAAAGTACGTCTTGAGAAAGCCTGTTATGCTCGCGTGTTGATGTTTTTTTTATTAATTTCGAGAGCTTCGATGTTTACCGTCACGAGGTAACGCGATGCGTCTCTTCCCTCTTTAAGTTTATATCAGACTATGCAGATTAGAATTAAGATCGGATCGTAATGTCTCTCTCTTTCTCTCTCTCTCTCTCTCTCTCTCTTTCTTTCTCAGATGCAAACAAATTAGCGTGAGAAGTTACCACTTGAGTGAGCAATTAAGTCGAATAACCGGGGGGTAGAAAACGGAGCTTGCATCTAGTCGTACTCTCACGACGAAGAAGAAGAAGAAAAGAGGAAAGACGAGAGCGGGGGGGAGGGGGGGAGGGGGGAGGTGAAAGAACAAACGCTTATACATAAAGGTTGGAGGAAAACACAGAAGTCTACCGACGGTTGAAGATGGTACAATGATAAGCCGGTGGTATTAAGTGTTCTTTCACAAACGTTCCAGACGGCGCGACAAAGAGAAGAAAGACGCTTTATTAATATCCCACTACGCGCATATTTTCAGAGAAAACGTTAGATTTTCACAGAAATTGCGTTTCTCGATGTTCGACGAATGAAACGGGAGATGTTTCAACACGTGTATTTTTACGATTTAAAATATGTTATAGGTTATTACAATAATAATTTTAAAGTTTATATTATACACTGAAATATTTTTTATCTATCGGAAAGACTTAAAGTTGTCGGAATCAAAAATTTGATCGTTGAAGTGTAACTGTTTATTGATCGTCGCGATCTCTCGTAAAATAATAGCGCGCGATCGTGAGTTGTCGTCGAAGAAGAGCGTTTTGAAAATGCAATTTGTATGCCCGATAATTTTTTTTTTTTTCTTTTCCTGCCTTCGCTATCTCTCTGCAATGTGCACTTGAAATGGGAACGATCGATGCGCGATATCGCCGCGACGACGACTTAGATGACTTTGAAATGCTGCACACAACATCCTTTCCTCGGCGTCTGATCTGCGTCGCGCTGGCAGAAGCATTCCCGCGACCTTCGTGTTCGCTCTATTTATACGGTCTCTTAGCAGCTGCCGATATCTTTCTGCTCGTCTTCCCGGTCGTCTCTTCTCTCGGTGCAAGAACCGGAATATTGAAGTTTTCGGTCACCGCCCGATTTTAACTGTACCCACCGTATCTGAGATCCACTGGATCCAGACGTTGTTCCGGTGGATGGGAACGCCGCGGAGCTGAAAATCGAGGGATGGACAGAGATAAGCAGGGAAAGCGACGGAGGAGGAAAAGGAAGAGGATGGGCGAAACGGAGAAACGCGCGACGTCGGGAGAAAAAGAAAGGTATTCTCGGATAAGCCACGAAGAGAGGAGACGACGAGACCCATCGCGGGGAAAGAAATGGAGATAGCGAGAGAAGAGACCGGGAGAAAACCCGGCAAGTAAACGAAGCCCTTTTGACTTTCTGGGTCAGCAAAGTTGATTACTCGGCGCCTCGACGGCCGGAAACTCGGCATCCGAGCCTCTTAACTTCCCGTCGCAGTGTAAACAAGCGCCGAGCGTGCGTGATCCTTAGCGATTACTTTGCGAAGAAACGCGGAGATGAATAATTGATAGAACGAAGAGAAGAAATCTCAGATCCCATACCAGCGAATCGAACGAATGCTACGCGCAATTCAAATACAAGTATCGTCTTTTTAAACCGATTACGCGCCGGATTAGTTGCGTTGATAAGTCGGTGTATGAGCGCTCGCTGCTTTTAAGTTAAATTATCTCCAGTAACGGCGGTTTGTAATCTGGGTGAGTTGCGTCTTGCTTCCGGTGACCGAGGTCGCGTCGCCGCGCGCGCGTGTACCGGTATTATTTATTAATCCAAAAATTTATGGTCGTGAAAATTCTCGGGCTTTGTCGCGCGTTTTCCCTCGCCGGAATATATTATATCGAGCCCGCGTTTTACAGCCACCTGTATGTGGATCCAATAAACGCGCGCGCGGCGGCAGCAGCGCGTAAATAAAACAAAATATCCGAAGTTTTATATACGAATTCGAGCAGCATTATCGAATCATATCCGCGGACATTATTCACCGCGATTTGGGTGTATTTTATCACCCGGTGATTGGATAGCAGATGGAAAGATTTTCAACAATTCAACACGCGCGATAAAAAAAAAAATTGCACAGAATATATTCGAACCTTCGCAATAATGTAACTTGTAGTAAAATGAAATTTTTATTTTTCGTTTAAAAATTTGTTATTGCGTAATAATTCTGAGATTTTTTTAGTTTTGATATTAAAATGGCTTCCTGAAACCTTCTTCGAACATTCTTTTCCGTAGAACTTCAAACACTTTGACGGAAAAAAGAGAAGGTGTATCGTCTTACGTGTGTGGTGTATATGTATGTGTGTGCGTGTGTGTGTGTGCGCGCGCGCGTTAAACGAAGAATTTTGTTCAAAATATAACGGTGAAATAATGCACCCCTTTGCCTCTTTCCTTTACCGTTCACTCTCGGCATTCGACTTTGGGTTTTTTCTTTTTTTTTTTTATTTGCTTCTCTTGTCTGCACCGGTAGAGTGTATCGTGAATAAGTGGGGACCGACATAATAATACAGCGGGGCCGTCTTTTGTTCGCCCGTTCTCTTTCGATCCTCTCAGTCTTCGGACTTTCAGTTCCGTTCTCTCCGCAACTCCCCGTTTCCTTCCGCAGCGATTCGTCTAATCACCACCGTCGTCGTTCGCGAAACAAAAACCAGGGGAGGAAAGAAGAGATCGACGTGTTTCTCTCCCCCCTAAACGAGTTGGGTGTGATAAAAATTCTCTCCGCGTTTTACTTTTTTTTTTCTTCGTCTGTTTTGCGAAACTTCCGCGACTGCGCGAAGTTACGGCAGATGACATTATCCGTCATTGCGATTATTTATTAAGAAACATAATGAGACGAAAGTAAAACTCACTCTTGCAGACGTTTTCCATTTGCCCGTCTTACGAAACGTGAGAGCTTTTATCGATAAGAGCACCGAAATACACGACACCTGCCGCGATTAGGTGAAATGCGATCATCAATTCTTCAACGCGAGATCCATTCGCGGAACCATAAGAGCGTTTTTCCTGCGGAGTTTCTTGCGCTTTCTCCTTCCCCCTCCTCCCTCAATGTAACGCGTCTATTGGGAGACATTCGTATGCCGCGCGAGAAACAATTCGACCGCCTGCTTGTATCGCGATGGGCCATTCGAGAGCAGAGCTTCGGCCATCCGCGCGAAAATTGGTTGTATAAAAAGACATTTCTGAAAGTCCGACGAAAATTTCCTCTCTTCGTCGTAAACGCGCTTCCGTTTCGTATGAAATTTATATGTCAAGTAATTTGGCAAATAATCGGAAGCGAGGTCGCGCGGAAACACAGAAGATTGTTACACGAAATACGGATATTCGGTTTTCATAATACCGCACGTCCCACATTTTCCGTATCGCCGATTCTCTCGTGTCTTAGAGATTTAATGTCCCAACGACGGAAGGGATGATATTCTTTCTTCGTCGTGCATTATTTTCATCTCCGAGGTTTGCAAATTTCCTGATGAAAAAAAAAACAAAAACAAAAACCAAAAAAACACAAGTGATATAATAATAATTCCCCGGCTCAAACACAGATTGTGTTCGATATCCCTCAATGTTTGTGCATTCAAATAAGCTATCCGTAAGCCGGATGCAATTAGCGTTTATCCGTTCATCTGTGCTGACTGACTAAGCCTGTTCTATATTCATACGGTGTATCACTGCAGTTTATAATCTTCTGTCTAAGTAAGTTAATTTACATCTCGAGCCGAAATATTATAGAGTCATTACGGAAATCAGGAAAAATAAAATTTGAAGAGAAAAGAAAATTAAAAAAAACAGTTGACGACCGCGCGAAGAGACTCCGTAAATATAAAAAATGTAAAATTGAAAGAGAAACGAGAAACGAGTTGATGCACGAGGTGAGTAACAATAAGTTTCTTCCCCCAAACGGAAATTTAAACGCTCTAGCGTGAACTCCGATTGTCCAGTCCGGACTTATCCGGCGGAAAACATACCACGACCGATACTCGAGTATTCTCCTCGGCACGTGAAAAAGTGATGAAAGGAGTCCGAAAAATAGAAGAAGAGATCGAAGAAGCTGCTCTGGTGTGCAGCGGACGCGGAATAAGAGGTGAGAAATAGAAGAACGGAAACGAAAATGACGGAGCTCGAAACTCGGAACGTTGGCAAAACAAAGGCCGGGAATTCGAGGATCAGGAAACGTCTCGAGAACGGACAACAAGGACGGGCGTACAAAAGACGGCAGAGAGAATACTCTTCTCTTCCTCTTCGTGAGAAGAAAATATTTAATTCTTCGATAAAGACGGTGATCGCCGGACTGGAATAAGAGCTAAATTTTACGACGCGAGAGAATTTATTATGGAACACTTTATATATATATATATATATATCGTTCACAAAGCGAATTTGCGCGTAAACTTTTCAGAGATTTCTTATTAGTATTAAATATATTTTTTTTCAAGCCGAGCTGAAAAATTCTGTTTTAATAAGCAGAGAGTAACGAGATGGATAAAATGAAAATAAGGTCTGAGAGAAAAGTAGAAGAGAGAGAGAGAGAGAGACTTATGCAATATTTAGCAGAGGAAAAAATCTACACGAAAAAATTAACACATTATCGCTTTAATGAGGAATTTTTTTCATCTAATAAGAACTGATCTTGTTAGCGAGAAATAAAACTCGACCGAATTGCATTTAAATGAATTTGTCAAAAAGCTCATTCGCAGTCAGAAAAAAATCAAGCTGGAAAAATCCTTCGCGCGCGCGATCGAGCAACTCGCGACTTTCTCGGTGTTTGTTACGAACGCGGCAGCATCGAGAACTCGCGTCGAGAATCGGCAGAAGATATTTGTCAGCAGTTAAAATAAATTCCCGATATCGGGCTGGATAGAGTTTTTTTTTTCGCCCAGTTTTCTACGACCCGCATTCGTAAGCGGATATGCCGCAAATGGATTTGCTACAAGTTTAAGCGCAATTCGAGTAGAGAGAAGAGTCGCGAGAGAAAGAGATAGGAAGAGCAGAAGCAACAAATGTATTTATTGCTCGGCAAATAGCAGATAACTAACGCAAAATGGAAAGAACGTCCGTTTTATAGATCATACAACACGGGATTTTTTTCAAGATTATTCCGCGAGAGATAGAGAGTTTCACACAATAAAATAACAATCTCTCGTATTGCATTGCAATCAAGGGAAAAAAAGCTCGAATACAAATAAATAAAAACATAAAAATAAATCACAATATTTTGACCGAATCATATATTTATAGAAGCTCTCGTTGTATATTCCCGCCATTAAGTTATTATCAATTTTCTGTCTCTCATTCGTTGTTTCGCCGGTCTCGTTTCTAGAGCGTATGCGCTTGAATGACGTATCGCGACGGGAGATGACACACTACGATTATGCCATAAAAACACGTCCTTTACCTTGCCGCTTGATCGACGTAGTCGATAAAGTTTCTCTTCGCTCTTTTTTTTTTTTTTTTTTATTACTTTCACGCGATAAAATATCGTTTTCTATTTCGAAGGTTAGGTTACAAAAACACACAAGGAAGGAAATAACAACTTTCGCACTCAATGGCGTGTAAACTCCTTTCAATTTTAAGATGACAAATTTGTGTGCTCTCGCGATATAATTTTTCGATCGTGTGCATTTTGCGATATATCGAAAATATAATACTATAAATATCCGAAAAAAAAATATATACCATATCTCTTGTAAAATATTGAAATATTACATACAGAAATATTTTCTCCAGTAAAGCAAAAATCACATAGCAGGTACTTGAGTCGAGAGAATAAAAAACAAAAAAAAACAAAAAAAAAACAGGAAAACTCGAAACAGCTGAACAGTTCTTTTCCGATCGCAATCGTTATTGTCTCGAAGTTGGCTTGGTGACCGTCCAAGTTCGCCTCGGTGTTGAAAATATCTTCTCGCCTGGTTGCGCTATTGAATCGACAGAAATCGACGAAAGATACATTTTCTCAATCACAACAAAGTTTCACGTGGTTGTGGACGAAAGTTCGATCGCTCACTTCACCGGATTTCCCCGAGCAAGTTTCCGCGAACGATAGAGAAAGGTAGAATGTAGAGGACATGTACAAAGCGCGCGCGGAGCGTATCGAGCGCCCGACCACTGGTAGTGCCACTGGGTAATAACGAATGTATGGATCGTCTTGAAGGCTTTTGTCTTTGTTTCCTCCCTCCGCGTGTGCGACTTTTCCGATTGCGCTTCCTGAAACAAGTCGCGATGGCCGAGGCGACATTTGGCCCGGGAAAAATTTCTGCGTTCCGCGCGAGATTGATAATCAAGTTCGTCGAATCTCTATCGTGAAAACGTGAAGTTTGCAAAAGCGACGCGGAGAAGTTTTCTAATTCTTGTAATCGAAAAGTGCTTTTCCCCAAAGCGCTGGATCTTCTTTTCTCCCGCGGTCAAGAACGAAGTTCCAGTTTGTATAACGTATTTCCGAAGTTTCCTCTCACTCTCTCTCTCTCTATATATATATATGTGTCGCGCGAGATTTTGCGGCTTCGACGAACACGAAGAACATCGCGCGCAAACTTCGGACGGCGTTTCGTGAATTCTGAAATGTACGTTCTTGCATCCTTAATACTCGCAAAAGGAAAGCAAGCGGCGACGGCCGCTCCGTCGTCGCTCCGGTGGTTTATTACAACGGTGGTGTCTGCAGTTGCAGCCCGGAGATTTATCGGCCTTTCCCCTCGGCCGGCAGCTGCGGCTACTCCGCGAAATGCTACAACGAAAGGAACGAGGCGCGTTACAAAATGAATGCGCCGCGGAAGGAAGAAGAGATCGCACATTCGTTTCTTAAAAGTTCTCGCGCGCCGACTCTATGGAATGGGTCAGACAAGTTGACAGAAGCCGCGCCGCGTATATTTCTCTCGCGGCGAAATTTAAATGTAAATATAAAAACCGTAAAGCAACAAGCGAACAAGCTTCGAAAGAAAAAAAAACCGGTTATCAGTGAAACAATTTATTCCATTGTAACTTTCGTTTATTCCATTTGTAGACAGAATCTAGTACGTCAAATCGTGATATTAGAGGCTTAAAAGGAACAACACTGTGAAAAAACCGCTTCTCGCTTTGATGCCATTACTATATAAACGCAATAACGGAATCGATAGACAACCGACTCCTCGAGCGAGACTTACGCGAGAGAAAAGTCCATTTTGAAAGTCGATACGTCGGCAAAAAAGTGACTCGCGAGAGAACGAAAAAGATTTCAGAGCTCGCGGAATGAGAACGTTTGTGGTCAAACAAGTTCGGCGCGGTAAAAGACGCGCTTACGGTCAGAGACAGGTTGAGCGAAGAAAGAAGAAGAAAAAGAAAAACATAGAGATACAAATCCTGTTAAAAGATGTATTCCTTTACGCGCGCGTTGTAAACGCGGAGGTGAGTAGGTAGGTAGGTAAACTCGCTACTTGCAAAACGCGAAGAGGTGGAAGATAAGTTTTTTTGAATGTTTCGTACAGTTGTTTCAAACAACTGGAAAGACGCGGAAAATCAATGTATGTATAGCGCGCGTGGAGTTTGTTTGTGTAACTTCTGCATTTTTCAAAGCAGCACACACCCCCGTCGTTCGGCTTTGAAAAGACGACAGTACTTTCCATAATTCTCTTACTCTCGTCAGAAACGTAAAGAAATAATAAATAATATTAACTATTTCGCGACTGATCTAACGTAAAATGGCACAAAGGAAATGAAAAACTCACGAAAGCCGTTTTTCACGAAGACAGAAAAGACGAACTTTCGCGATGTTACTTAGTCACGAAAGTGTAACATCAATATTTAACGCGTGCGCAAAGTGAAATGCTAATACACCGAGTTTTCTGTAGCAAATCGTGCTCTTACTTTGTAGAAACGTTCGGCGGAAGGGAAAGGGCGCGGGGGGAGGTGAGAACACCGGTTTGAAAGGTTCGCAACGAAACTCGTTTACTTGACATTTTCGCGAAACAAATATCGGCGGTTAACGCCGACAACTCCGTCGCGGAATATACGGGCGCGGAAGTAACTCTGATTTGTGCTGCTCGGCTATTCGTCGAGTTCGGTGAATCGAACGCGCGCGTGATACAATTTGCGTGATTTTCCCGCGTCATATATATATATATATATACACACACACATATACATATATCTCTCTCCCGTCTGAGGATACTCTGCCGAGAGTTTCCCGCCGGCAGAGGATACATGGTGACTTTGTACGAGGAGAGGAGAGAGGGATACCATCTCTATGTAAACATTCGAGAAGCGTTTCGATCGTCTTAACTGCAACGCCGATGCATCGAAGTCAGATTAAATTCGCAGTTTCCCAAAGTTTCCCTCCCTCGGTCGCGACGCGCGCGGACGATCGTCGAGTATTACGAGAGTTAGGGCGTAATATGGGAAACTCGAGCGCTCGAAACCCCCCCCTCATATCGCACTCTGCGAAATTATGTCTCACGCGTTCAGCTATTTGCATGTTACGAGAGATGATGGGGATAAAGAGCGTGTGTTTACGAAAAAAAAAAAAAAAAAAAAAAAAAAAAACGAAGGGAAGGTGAATTAACGAGAGAGACAGACAGACAGAGAGAAAGAAAGAGAGAGAAATTCTGTCGACACACTCGACTATGGTCGCGTAGCTATTTATTTGGCTTGATTGAGTAGTATGCCGCGTAGCTATTTTGTTGTAATTATAATTAGCAACCCGGCTAATTTTCATTACGTCACTAAAGAAATATATACACGCGGCATACTACTCAACTACTGGCGAATTCCTACTAAGCTAAATAAAGCACACAGATACTAATTATTGCGCGCGACGAATCATTGCGTCTCTCGCCGCGAGACATGCAAGAATAAGCAAAAAGAGGATCTAACAACGAGAAAGTAGGACATGGTAGCTGCGTCAACGCGGAGAAAGAGATGTACGAAACGTTAAAAAAAAAAAAAAAAAAAAAAAAAAAAAAGATGTAATTTGAGATTAAACACGTCGTGCGAGCGTCGTAATAAGTAAACAAATAAAAATAAAAATAAAAAAACATGCGAGAAATTGTCTTTCTGAGCGCTATTTTGTTCAACTTTGTACAAAAGTTTAATTGCTCTTTGAAGATTTTTTTTTATTTAATATTGAGCGCTTTTATTATTATTGGAATCTTTCGTGTCTCAAGACAACGCGAGAAATTTAAGACGCGGATACCGGAGATCGGAAACTTCTGACCTAACGAGCTGACTTGCTTCTGAAATTTACACATAACGAGCTGAGTCGAGCCGCCGGGTGAACGTCAGAGAGAATGGAACGAGATAAATTCGCGGGATCACGAAACACACTGGACAGCTCGAAAGAGAGAGAGAATGCCGTCGTTGTCATCTGGGAAAAAAATACTGCGACGAGCGTCGTACGAAAAAAAAAAAAAGGAGAACGTGTTAACGAAACTAGAGTTGGCGAGTGTGCGTTTAACTGTGCCGCTGTTCTTAATTTTCACGGTTTATCTCCCGGCCTATTTCGTACATCGCGGGGCACTTTACGTCCCCCGGGACTATAAACACAACGGTCCTACGTTCCATGACTTTCGTCGAACAATCCGGTTGGGAACGTTCCAGGAGCAATCCGACGCAATAACAATAGCTTCACTTGTTCGTTACTATTTGCTAAATAAATTACAAGCATTGTTCTCTCTTGTTTTATATCAAGATCGTGATTTTTAATTGACGGAAAGTCTTGATTGCACAATAGTGAGATTTTGCTCTGTCGTTAATAATTAATATAAAGCAATTGTACTATTGTTTTTTTTTTATGTAAAATCTAAAAGAGTTACTGGAGCTTATCTCTGGTAGTTTTCAGCGCTTCGTTGGGATGAAAAAAAAACAAAAAAACCAGAGAAAATGTAGCGCGCGCCACGGGCGCGTCACGATGCTGTAAATTATGTAAAAATAGGATAACGGGTTAACGAAACTGTGCGTACGCCCGCGTCATTTTTACTTTTACATTTTCGTGTTTATTTTTCATAAAAAACACATCAAAGAGACTGACAACCAAGAGTTTTAACCTTTCAGAAAAATTTAATTTCTAGCAAACACATGATTTCTATTTATCCTAAAGTAACGAAACAACTCGCGAAAGACGTGAGCGGTTTCTTTGACGTAACACACGCCGTGTGTTTACGTACGTAACGCACTTTATGAAATTTTTACAAAGTAGAAATTCTTTCAATTAAGTATTTCAAGAAAAAATTTTCTAAAAGTTCATTATTTGCAAAGATAATTAAGATGCAGATTGCATAAATATGATCTTCCGGTTTCGTACGTACTTTGCACCTCCTCTGCATATGTATACGCTTTGTGTATGCCGATGGTGCAACCTCCGGGGCACAATCTTATCCTGCCAACTAGTTAAATTAGACTGCGGGAGATCCCCCAACCTCTACGACGCTTACCAATCGCAAAGACGGTTGCGGCGCGCATCGATCTACATATATCGAGGGTCATGAAGCGGATTATATGTACGATATATAAAGCAAAATGGAATTTTAAATGTTGTGCACTCTCCGCGTAATAAAACTTGATGCTGAAATTGATTCGATGTCTCGTATACGTTAAACGCACAGATATTGTTATCGCAAGCACTTTTTTCTGCGGTGACATATTGAGTGGAAAATGCTAAGTACGCGCGTGGTTTGGTATCAAATAATATCTGGGTTGCGCAAGTCTGTCTATGTTTAGACGGAAGAGAAAATAATGACGGGGTATTGTAATATATTCAACTGTGTGAGTTTATTATCGTTTTGCTTTGTGTGTAAAGAGACATTTTGTTTTGTTTGAAAGTGACAGGTGGTTTTTGTAATTCAAATTATTTTCATCCCCAGAGACTTTTAAGATGGAACTAATTGGAAGAACAGCGCGTCCGTGTTATAAATACCTTGTTAGTATCTTGCCCCTTTGTTTACAAAATATGAAGAGACACACGCAATTCGCGTATTATTTGATCAAATTACGTATATGCACTTATAAACCTGTGTGTGTGTGTATCTATCGAAATTAACGATTGCGTTCATTAATGCAAACTTCACAACTTGTGAATTCTAAGAGAAGTGAATCGAAAGATGTGCAAAATTAAAAAACCGGGAAAAATAATATAAACGTTACACCCGGCAACGTTTACAATTGACCCGCGGAATCCTAGTATTCTTTCTCTCTTTCTCTCTCTCTCTCTCTCTGAATGAAACGTGTGCCTCGAGTCTCGCGAAGGGAGAAAAAAAATTATGCGCATACCCGCGCGCGCTCTTCCCGAAGAAGCTCTTTTTCCACAAGGATAGTCCTCCTCCGGCGAGTTGCCTCGGCGAGCAATCTCACGAAATTGCACCGCGCGATTTCACGTCGTTCCGTCGACGTTACCGTTCGCATTTCCCCGACATTTCCCTTCCCTTCCCCTTCCCCGAGTCCTTCGACTTTCATTTGACTGACGGAATAAGATGGGATGGTGAAAAAGTACGTAAAGGAGGAGGATGACGGACGAAGAGATCGAGGACACGAAAGGAGAAGAGGTCGTAAATAAAAACGATTTTTTCTCGATTTGCTTCGTTTCGAAGACTATGACTATGTCATTAAAAAATTTTAATCCCCCCAGGCGCTCGCAATCAGTTTACTTATTTCTTTATTTTTTTCAAGAAATGTAGATGACGACGTGAATGCGATCGCAGTGTAAATTAAAAAAAAAAAATTGGAGCAACAACAAAGTTATCGCACGTTTTGTTTTATTACGTGATAAGAAAATCGCATTTTAACACTCACCCGCGCTTTCGGCGTCTGTTTCAGTCCAATGGCGGGCTGGCTGCGATTGCTCTGCAACAAAAAACAAAAAGAGCTTGTTAACAAAATGATAATAAATAAATTAATAATATTAATCGACATTAAACGCACATTCCGTGTCGTATCCTTTCCTCGGGATCGGAAAATAAGGAGAAGACAAAACCGGTGATGGGAAATATAAGCTGTTGTGAAATGTGTCGTCGAAATACAAACTCGCGGCCTATAAACGGGGATATCTACGGGCGCGTTGTGATTTAAGCGCGTGCATTTATGGCGGCACGCGCGATCCGGACGGAACGGAAGGGAATCGAAAGCGTGTCGCGCTCGGACGGACGGCCGAATTCAAAATTCACGTTTCCGACGTTTCGATCCGCGCGGCGCGATCTCCGCCGGACAGCCGGAAGAATCTATCTTCGCATAAAAAACAGGTCGCGGATCGGATCGTTTGCCTCTCTTTTATGGCGTTCGGCGGGCTATTTCCGGGTCGCGAATAAATCCGCTTCGGACGCGTGCGCGCGCCTCTTTCGCGCGATATCTCGCCGCGCGGCGTTACGAACGATAAAACGATAAATTTACGGCGAAACCCGGCGAGCGGACGGGATATCTCGTCGCGGATGCCCGTCATTGCTGGGAAATGCGTAAATCTTAATTGGCCTGTCCGGGACGCGCGGTCGCGACAGCGCGTAGCGAGTATAACGCGTACCACAACAGCTCTCCGGGACGATCAAGCGCAAAACTAACTTCGCACATCGAGAACTTATTCCACTGCAATGACGAAGCGGCCGAAACAGAGTCGCACGATATCTCGCAACGATTTTAATTAAGCCGTCTCGCACTCTCGCCGTATATATCACCGCCTGCAAAAGTTGATTAAGCTGTTTTCGAAGCGAAACGTCGACGCGCATTTTTATTCGCGGCTGATTGCCGTCGCGGACAACTCCGATGTATCTTTTTCATTGGGGGAAGCTCTCGTTGATCACGAAAGTCGATCTTACTCCCGTGATTTGCGACAGTCTTTTACGCGCGATGTTAAAGAGAGATATTTCCGTGTGTGTGTACTACGTGCGTATGTATGTGTTAAACAATCCGATAAAACGCATGACGCATTTATTAATATTTCTCGAAACGCGCGCCCTTTGTTTCCATCTTTCGAGCAATCTCCCGGACGTAATCCGCGCACATCCGTTGATTACATCAAATTTGCATTTAAATATCCTCGAATTGCGACTTCCCGCGACATTTCGGCGGAGAACACGAAGCGAGCGTTAGTTTTGATGTGCGCTTCGATGATGCCGCGCACGATAATTAGCGCGCATTAAGCGGCATTGCGCTTGTCCAAAATCGGCTAACAGATATACTGAGAAACAAACGAGCTTTGTACGAGACGTGATAATTAAGCGGTTTATCTCGATTAATTCCGGATAATTACGGCCGGCAATTAGTTCAATTGCTACGAATGTTCAACGCAACATGAGGGTCCTCACTCTTCGATCCTCTCTTTCCCTCTCCCCCTCCCTCCCCCACCCCGCTTGCAATTGCAGTTGGCGAAACCGCGACAACCTGCGTCCTTACATGGCGCTCGCCGGATTTTCGCTAGTCTGCCTTGAATCTCGAAAATTGCTTCGTAAACCGGGAACCGCCGCGTTGGGCACCGGTCGGAACGTTTCTCCGAGGTTACATTTCCACTCGGAACACACCGCATCCTCCGTCCAATTTAAACCGTCATTTACATTTTATCACGTAATAAGCGACCGACGAGCGCAAATTACATCGCTCGCCAGACATTCGCTCGGTTTCGTCCCGTGTCGCAGACACGGGCGAAAATTCCGATTTTCTAGTTCCTTGCTGTCCTCCTCGTAAAAATCGCACGAGCTTCTTATTGGTAGATTATTATCTGGCAATGTCGTTACGTTGTACAATGTAACTCTCGTAGCGAAAGAAATTAAGTTTCGCGCAAGCTTCGGGAGATGTTCCACCTATCCTCCTCTGCCTCCGCGGTCGGCGAATTTGGCAGTAACCCCAGTCACCATTTGCTGTGTTCGTAATTCTGCGAGTTTCTCGCCCCCCCCCTCCCACGCCATGGATATAATATTCCAAAGCGACTCGACCTACTTTGCAGTAATTGCGGACCGTCCAGCTTTCTTAACCCGCTCGTTTCTCCAAGTCTTCCGCGCATTTTCCGACGCGCTTCTTGTCTCGTTTTTCTCTCACCCCTTTCGCCCCTTTTCCCCATCTGCTTGAGTGTCGAGATGCGGCTTGCCTCGAAGAAAGCAAAAAAAAAAAAAAAAAAAAAAAAAAAAAAAAAAAACGAAGTGCAATGAAAAGGGAACGTGCAAACAATGAGGCAGGAAGTTCGACGAAAAATCGCAACCGCCTGTCGGAAACGCGTCGGTGCGGCCAAACGTCTCCGAACTTTTTTCTTCTCGCTCGCGCGAGTCTCCGCGCGCGAGAAGTTTCGACGGGCGTTTACCCGGCGCGAATTTATCGCCGGCATCGTGGTCTATTAACTCGTAATGGCATTAAGCCGACCTGCCGATACCCGATATGCCGTAAAATTATTTTCTGTTCGAGCGCGTTCCCGATTACGCGAAACTTCTTTCTTAACGGCGTGCTTATAAGCGACCTTAATCCGCGAGTAACACGCCAGTCACACAGTTTACAGAACAAAAACAAATTGCGGAGATAAGTTCAATATAATTGACAATTAACACGTTAGTATACTAACACGTTAGTAATTTAATACTTTAATTTTTAAAAATAATAAGAAAGTTGTCGGAAAGTTTACGGTTTGATTTACGCGGTACGATCTCGTCGGATTTTCCTGGACGATGGGGAGCGAAATCCGTCGCTGATTGGTTGACAGACAAGGATTGGTTAGTCGAGATCGCTACTACGATTAATTCAGATCCCGAGCCGGAACCAGGAGCGAATTGAAAACAAATCAATCTGACGGAATGAAACGTGGCGCGAGAGCGCTGGATATCAGAACGCTCGAGAAAATCCATTGGCGGGTCACGTACAAAGGAAACGGGAATTCCATTTCGCGGAGGAAGCCTCTGTCGTCTCGCCGATGTGCCATTCGTATAATTATTCAGTCGCACAGCGATCGTCAAAAGAGGATGATATTCGATTCTAGACGGGAGGAGAGACGCCCATTTGCCGCGTATTCATCATGTGCTATTTAATATCAATTCGTTTTGGCTTAATGGCGATTTCTCAGTCCGTTCTCCACATGGAGCACATTTCGTGTTTGTCTATCTCTCTCTCTCTATTATAATATTTTAATAATTTCACGCGCGTAGCTTTTGACACGCAAAGCGTGAGATTTTCATGTAGAAAATTAGAAATAACATGGCGGAATGACACGTTAACAATCGCCTAATTGTCTCGTTCTTCATTGAAAACTAAACATGAATTCGTGAGATAATTGACATTGATATGTGCGATGAACGTATGTTGTGTGCGCGACATAGACGCTGCGGAGATAGATGAGGGGGGAGGGGGAGGAGGAGAAATTGATTTTCGCTTAATTATATAACCGTATTCTTGCACGACCCAGATGTGGTCGCTCACTCTCTTGACTCATTAAATTAATGACGAAATTGCAAATTTGTCCCGTCTCTGTTTAATCTCACACTGCTACGCGCACACGCGTTAAAAACTATTTTATTTATTTATCTCTCTCTCTCTTTCTCTGTGTTTTTTTCATCGTCTTCTCTCGCGCGGCGTATCTCGCACAATCGCGCGCGCGAGAGAGAGAGCTGATACGTCGGGAAATATATTTGCGGCGTCGAGAGACGCGAGGCGATCGATGGTAGTTTTAAATATTTCAGCGGAATTCAATTTTTCTTCTCTATTCACGAGTAATCGTACGATAAATTCTTAATTGCGCTTAGCGCGCGCTCGTGCGCGCCGGTTTAGAGTTTTAGGGCTTTCATCCCAAATCTGCCTAACCAAAGTGCCAGCGAACTTTTGCCTGTAATTCAGCGAGCGCAAGAGCTTGCAGACGTTAATGGAACGATGTTCGCTCGTTCCTGCATGTGTTGCGCACTAAAATACAAATGCTAAACTCTACTTTGTGACATGTTGAAAGTCTTTGCACCGTATATATCTTCTCTTTATTATATACACGACGCATATGTACCACGTAGATACGTCTACGTGGTGGAATTATGCTTCATTTATCGCCGCGCGCCCCAAATAAAATAAAATTGTGTTTTCACGCGAACAACAAAATGGTCTTGCTGCGTGCGTATCGGACATATTTATCAGATTTCTTTTTTTTCTTTTTTTTTTGGTTGGTTCATCAATAATCGGTCGAATAATTTAATCTAAACGCGCGAATATATACGTTATGCTTGCGAAAACAAGCGGAATATATGCGGATTATTTATTGATTACAAAATGGGAAGCTCGAATTTTATAGATTTTTTTTTTTTTTTGTTTCGTTCTCGCCAATCGCAAACGTGCTCGCGCGTAAAACTTATATTTCACATTCGGCAAAAATAAATCACGTGTTATTTCCTTTTCGACGCGCGCCACGCCACACATTGTGGTTTCAATATATCTCGTGTGAGTAAAAAGAAAAATTCATTGTTAGTATCGAAAACAAACCTTTCATCGTGAAAACTCAAGATTATACGTAATAGAGACGCGCACGGTTTATTGTTATTATTATCGCGCGAGAGATTAAAATCTCTGTCTCCGAGATTTTAATCAAATTTTAATCTCGACTAAAATCCATTTCGTGCTCCGATGCTTGCGATTGCCGCGCGCGCGCGGGCAATTGTAATTAGCGTTTTCGTTGCGTCGCTCTCGTTCCTGGACGATACTATCGTCGATTTCCCACGAGCGTACGCAGAAAACAAATCGGTCGGTGATTATAAAAGATTGTGCGGCCATTGTTGATTGCATAATTAACGCAAGACCGGGAAACGGGAGGGAAAAAACGTGATATTTTGCCGCAACGTGACAATTGTAAAATAGCCGCGATTCGATTCCACGCGGTGCGGAGGGGTAATACGTCAATTATATATCCGCGTGTACGCTTTCAATGCGAATATCAATTTGGGAGCGTGTGTATTCTGTTTCGCGCTTAATGTAACAATTGAAAAATTTTATAAGCCTATTAATTGTAATTTATTACAGCATTTACTGTGCGCGGTAACAACTGTATTATTTCACTATATTAATACACTAATATCGCATTTTACAACTTTTCGCAAATGTATGTAACTCTCGTGTTACGTGCGATTTCACATATACGCGCGAGTTTTCTCTCTGTTAACATGTTGCAATCAAATTTATATCACGGCTTTGTAACTTTTGCGATGTGATATTTCACTGTAATATTATATATCGAATATCATGTTGTGTACGCGTATCATCAATTCTTGTAGATTCGGTTCATTGTTATTTCACAATAATTGTATATTGCATTAACGCGGAATATTGCATTCTATCAACTCAACGATGCCACTGGTGCAATAAAAGCGAAAATTAATTTTTGTTTTCGCGCTGCATATTTTCTTTCTTCGAAAAAAGCATTGCTCCCGCCACTTTACTTTCTCTGTGGAGAGAGTAGGCGGTAACACATTCGCCGATATGGTTACGTAAAAAAAAAAAAAAAAAAAAAAAAAAAAAAAAAAAACAATATTATTTCTCGTTTATCACGTTGTAAAATAAACTATCCGTAAAGCACGTAAAACTAAATCTGCTTAACTCGTTCGCATTGCTCGCTGGCTTTATCCGGCACAAGCACTTTTTGCACGTATTATCGCATTTTCCGACTCAAAGATGGCGGTAGATTGAAAACCGGGATATTTCCGTCGCTAACGATATTTGTTATGTCGAGATCGTACTACAGATTTTGCGGTCTCGCGGAGATTATCTTCAAAGAGGTCATTGCAATTGTGTTACCGTGGAGGAGAGAGACAGTACGCGGCGGTTATGAGAAATTTTCCACGAGGAATTACCACGCTGGTTACGATGGCGCGTCCGCAAAACGCGCGTATCGAGGATGAAATCACCACCCGCAATAACGAGAGAGAGATAGATAGATAGATAGATAGAGAGAGACAGAGGACTGGTCGCGGTGGTCGCGCGAAATAAAGGCGCCGCGTATCGATCGCGCATCAATTACGATGAAGGCTCAAATTATTCGCGTGACCGTCCGTGAAATTGCGCGGACAAGAAACCCGAGCGATTAATCCGCGGAAACGTTCGATTTTGTAATCGGAAGCCGGAATAAAATCAACAGCAGCCAGCTCGGATGTTCCGCCGCGTATATATAGCGCGGATTAAAGAAACTCTCACGCGCGCGCGGACTACTGGTTTCTCATTTTTTTTTTTCCCCACTCGTAAACCCGGTGGTGCGTATAAACCCCGGGACCGTTAGTCTCAATTTCTAAGTACCGCACTAAGTGGCGAAGGAAAGTTATGCACGTCTGGAATTTCGCGGGAAACTGCTTTGCCGCGGAGCAGATTGCGGAGGATTTGTAAAAGCTCGTGCAACCAGTTGCGGCATTTGCGATCACATAAAACGCGAAATAAAAGAGCAACGGAGATCGGTTCGCGCAAAAGGGATCGGTATTGTTTCGGGAGTTTTCGCGCAAAAAGGAGTTTACGATAGAGCGCGTTGTGTTGTGCGCGGGAACGATGAAAACCCGAATCAGCTAAAACAGAGAATTCGATTCTCTGAAAACTTTCCGTTTCGAGTGACGCATATTGCAAATTTACGGTGTCAGGAAGCTCTGTGACTGTCACCGAGGATGGATTCTGGTTATTGGCCGGGAGTTTGTTTAGGTTTTTGTTTTTCTTTTTTTTTTTTTGTTTTTTTGCGCGCGCGCGCGGATTTGAGAAAGTCCAACAATTCGTCAATGTGTTGATCCTATTTCGTTTCGCGGCACGTATTTTTGCGCTTGCCTGAGCTTTCTGTTCTGCATTTGCAAACACAGCGGATAAAGACGAGTATACAATTGCATAGTGCTCGATACATTTTCAAGTTCATGTAATTTAACATTCTACCGCATTTGACTACCGATTTTTTTCAATCACAGGCGCGAGAGAAAACACAAATCGTACACGCGTTTAACAAGTTCGAGAACGCGCGCAAAATACCGACGATTTCTCGTCGCGAGGAAACCACATCGGAAAAACGATATCGAAGCGCTCTCTCGGACGGACAAAGGATAGTTAAAACGTTTGTTGGTCGACTTTTTTTTTTTTTTGTCTCATTGCGTTCCCTAATCATTTTTTTCTCGCGATGTCGTTTCGCCCAGTGTACACGACACGCGAGACCTTTGCTCATATTTAATTCATAATGGACCGTTATTCATAACATTTCTCGACTTAATTCACCCTCTTGGCCGAAAAGTACAAGTTTAGGGCGTGGCGGGACAATTTCTCCCGTTCCAACTTCGATGCCGTAGAAGACCCGTTAAATCATCCTTTCTCCCGACTTCTGTCACAAAGTACTTCTTTCGTTACCATTCACCGTACACTTGTGTTTTCAAAGTACTTTGAATCGTGTTTTATTTCCGATAACTTTGACAATTATTTTCTTACTTCTTCTAAACTGCCGTAATTTAATATAACAATTGAATCAAATATGAGAATATTTTTGCCGCGCTGTTCACACAATTCGGCAAAATGTATCGAAATGCAAACAAAGAGATATGTATGTGTTATTTGACACATTTGAATGGTAGAACCCAGATTTTTATATCTGTAAACCAAATTTGTATATTCGAAAGAACGAAAGAGAGAGAGAGAGAGAGAGAGAAGGATGGAAAATGTAAATAAATATCTGGAAGAAATGAATTTTGAAAAGCCCACCCCTTGACATCGATGCTTTTATGAAATCCTGCCTCGACAGATGAATGTATCAAACCGTATAGAATTTCCATTTGCAAGCGAGCTAAAATTCAAGGACGTGATATTCTACACAAAGAGAGCGAGGAAATGGAATGTTAGAATTGAAGAGGGGCGGTGTAGGAAGAATTTTGACAGAGGGAACAATCCCAATGAAATTTGAAGAAACGCGAACGTGTCAGATTGTTTTTTGTTTTTTTTTACATAAACACACGTGACAAATTTTCACAAAAATATTGAAAAAAACGTTTTTTGCATAAAGAAACAATCAGACGTAACGGAAATTAACAAAAAACTCTATTTGCGCATTATGATTGCGCGGTTAAAATGTGTTTCCAATCTGTTTTTGACGTCTTATAAACACGCCAAGTGAACAAAGACGCACATCACAATTTCGTCGTCTTTAAATAATAAAATTCTCAAGTGCCTAGATAAGATAGCGCTTCTCGCAGCCGGAAATATGAATTCTCTTTGCTTTCCCATTGTCCGGCTCGCGATTCGAAGTAGGAGGATATTTACTCTTTCAGGTAGGCAAACGTCGAAGCTTTTCATACGCGACCGACTTTCTACCGTAACCCAATTTTCCTCGTTACTACAACGATCTTTACTTCGTAGATATCGCGGTGATAAATACGACGAGAAAATGTGACATTTTTCTGTGTTAATTATATATTGCGTACAAATTTTTCGAGTAAAACAAACAAATTTCTCTCCGACATTTATATTGAATAGAATCAAAAGCGAGCACAGAGATTTCTCGTCTGTTTAAATTTTATTTTCTATAACGTATCTTTTTATCGAAAGATAAAAAAATGTGTAAAAAAATGTGACATTTTTCTGTGTTAATTTTATATATATATATGCATCTCTTTTGATAAAAAGATATATTATATAAAATAGGACTTGGAAGAGAGATCTCTGTGCTCGCTTTTTATTCTACTTAATGTCGGAGAGAGAAAAAATTTATTCGTATTACTCGAAATGTTTTTTGACTTTTTACGACGCGTAATCTCGGCAAAAATATTGCTATTATATGTGTGTGTGTGTATATATATATATTATATAATTCGCCAAAAGTGAACAAATTGCCTGTATGAATTACTTGTATGTTGAAAAATTGAGATACATTTGCATACAAATGTAAATACATTTAACATCCTTCCCGGTGTCATTATTCAGATTACATATGATGTAAACAGAGGGCGTGCTCGCGCGTCCTGATATCTACTAAAGCAAACACACTGCTAACCCCAAAAAAACAAATTTCATGATAACGTTTATCTATTATGTAAATAGTTAATTCAATTCTCACAATGTGTTTATCGTACAAATTGAAATAATTGTCGTTGTTTCGCTTTAGTTACACGGTCAAAAAAAGTTTGACTTTTTTTTTCTTTTGATCGCTCTTTGTTCCTTGCAAATTTCGCTGCGTTTAAACAATCACGAAACTATTTTTTCTTTATCGTAATGATCGATCGATCGCTTTCGTCGGTGTAACACACCGCGTATTTAACCGCGACCGATAGTTTTAGAGATGCGCGGAGATAGATTATCGGTCCAAAACCGCGCAACACGGCGCAAACGTATTTGACCCACGCACACAAATTTTACGAGTTTTTTTCTTTCACAACGTCGGAAGGGTTTTCTTTTTTTTTTTTTTTTTTTTTTTTTTTTTTTTTTTTTTTTTCGGCTTGTGTAACGCGAATCTGGCATTCGAAACACGGTTTACGACCGAGCGAGTAGCGTCGCTATCAGACGCTATCAGACGAACGCGCTGTTTTATGATTTGTGTGACGGAGAGAGGAGGAAACGTTGACACACAGAGGCGAACGCCTGGACTCGTAAGTGGAGCGAAAGGTACACAAGGCTCGTAACGAAGTTTTCAAAGACAACATCGGGGGTCTGATATCTAACGAGTTCATTCCACTCGGCTGCCGCGACAAAAACCTGCAAGCGGAGAATCTCTATCTACCTGGCATCGCGCGGATCTTACGAGCTCGCCGCGCCATCAACCTCCGCCGCAATCTCCTCCTCGGCCGCAAACCCCGAGCTCGTATATTCTCCAACATTCCGAACAACATAAAACGAGCTTTTCGCCGCGTAACATTCGTTTCAAAGACCGTTGACTATAATAACCGACGAAGGAGAGACCGCTAATTGCGTATTTCCGATTTAAATTTGTGATTTTAACGAAGATTCGATTTCGTGCTTCGACGGAAATTTATTTTTAATTCTCTTAAATAATTAATAACAAATTGAGAATTGCTTCGTTACGTTCAATTTGATTTCGAAACATTGCGGATAATCTCAAACGCTTAATGAGAGATACGTTTTTTTGTTTTTTTCAATTTTTTTACCTCGGCTTCCGGAGATTGCACTATCAACGATGTTCGTGGCGGTTTCTCCGGCGGTATTTTCTTCAGCGTGCCGGTGAAAGAGCTGGCAGGTAGACCGACACTTGTCGCTGAAGCACCCTCGTTGCTCTCGATCTGGCACTGAAGTCGGTGAAACTGGGAAAACGAAGTACGCGACGCGTCGGCACGATCGAATTGCGGGAGGCACGGTAACGGCATCTGCGACATGTTCGGTATCTGAACGGAATTCGGATCGGAAACGTCGTGTTGTACACGAGATGTCAGTTTCTCGCATACGACAGACGATTGACAGGCCTGAAGGGTGGCGTTCTGCGGATACGTGGTAGTCAGAAGCGTCTGATGGAGACCGTGCGCGGATTGATGATTATGAGCCGAACAGGATTTGTCCGACGACTGCTCCTGATGATTCGGAATCGGACTCGATTGTATCTGATGAGCGTCGTTCGTCGGAATTTGTTGCGCGAAGTCGTTGGATATCTTGTGAGTCTTGTCGTTTAATTGACTTTGATTCTGCAAACTTTGCAGCCGAACCTGAAGATCGCCCTGTTGGTGCTGAAATTGCGCCACCTTGTCCAAGAGTTGATTTTGATTCTGAAGACACTGCAACTTGGCTTGAAGGTCGCTCTGTTGACGTTCGAATTGGCTTAGCTTCTCGGAGATCAAATCAAGACTCTGTTGATTTTGCATCTGTTGCTGTTGCTGCATTTGAAGCGAGTCCGCTTTTTCGTTCTGGCTATCCAGCGTGTTCTGCAAGTTGTCCGTCTGGCTTTTGCTGTGAGTTAGCAAGTTAGTTGAGGTGTTATGACTCTTACGGTGACTGTGAATTATATGATCGACCTGGTCGAGCGGTTTGCCGGCACTCGTCTCGCCAAAGTCGGTCACCACAGTCAGCACGGTCTTTGTATCCAACTTTGCCTCGCTTAGAGCCGGATATTGGTAACAGAGATTCGGACTGGCTCTCTGCGACGAGGCGGTGCTGGCCGCCGAGCCGAGATTCACCACGGAGCCTGTAATCGGTTGCTCCTCGAAATCTTTTCTCGTGAGTTCCATGTGCTTGGTCAGGTCGGCGCTGACGTGCCTCAGATGCCGACGTTGCTCCATTATGGTACTTTGACTGATATTGGGAATGGCCGACGGTTGAAAAGCCGACTGAGACATTCTCGAATCTTTCCGATCGTCCGGCGGATGTATCGATCTGATGTCTCTCCTCTCCTCCGACAGATTGCGAGAACGTGGACTTGTTGTAAACAACGGGCCCTGCATGCTCTCTCTCATGCTTCTCTCGTGCTCTTGGCGCTGACGTTGCTCCGCCCAGAGCGCCAGCTCCTGTCTGGTTTTCTCGAAGTTCTGACTGACGAACGACGGGCTCTTCTGTCCGGCGCGATCCGCGGACGCTTCGCGAATCGGCACGAACGGCATGGGCGATCTTCTCACGTCTTCCATCCTTTTGCCTTCGAGATTCATAGGCGATCTTCGATGTTCCTCGAAGTAATCCGACCGTCTGTTCTCCGAGGGAATTGCGTTTCTCTGGTTCGGACTCACGTTACCCCACTCGGGTTTTCTGTCGGTTCCGATGCTCTTTCTATTTTCTTGTCTGGCATCGAACGCCATCGGCGATACGCGTAAACCCGCATCCAATCTCCTTTGCTCGGCGGGAAACACCTGATTGGTCTCAACTCTTTTTGTATCCACCACGGTCGTAGTTTTCCTCCCCATAATCTCTTGATTACCGTCACCGGGAAACGTAAAAGTTATCGTGTCGTTTCGTCTCTGAAAGCTGGTAGTTACGTCGACCGAAATTGATTTTCTGTGCTCCGATCTGGACACGTACAAGCCGCACTCCGTGGCGATCGAGTCGACAAGTTTCTCTCTGCCCGGCTGATCGCCGTTCGTATCTACATACAGACCGTCCTGTCTCGTTCTCGGATTTTGATTAATAGTAGTTAAATATCTTCTATCAGGCCCATCCGGACCGATCGACGCACCCGTCATGAGAATGGCGTTGTCGCTACGATGAATCGGATCTTGCTGAGCGGTTGGATTCGGCTCGTATTTCGCCTTTTGCAAAGCCGGCACGTCGACGCTAGCGGACTTTCTGTGACCGGGATCGTGCGTGGTGATCTTGGAATTTCCCCGAGGCGGCACCATCGGTTTCGGCCCTCTGCAAGGTCGTTCCGTTGTCTGGATTGCAATTCCGTGAGCCACGTTCTGAGCAATCGGCTGGATAATCGGTTGCGTCTGATACTGGCCGATTTCCTGCGAGAATCTCTGCGGATTCGGCGATTGTTGGGAAGGATATTGCTGAGTCGAGTAGATACCGGCGTGCGGATTGTACGGCACGGCGTTTATCACCGTCTGCGGATACTGGCTGTAAGGATATTGAGACTGCGTGCCGAACTGGGCGTAGCCAGGCGGCTGGGGCACGACTACGCCCGAATAGTACGGCGGTTGCGGACTGGCAGATTGCGAAGGTATTTGCGAACCGTGCTGAACCGTCACGTATTGACCCTGTCCGGTGAACATCGGATTAGTCGCGCCGCTCTGACTGTACAGAGTCGGATCTCGATAGGTGATCCCGTCCCTCGTCACGTAACCGGCTCTATCGGAATACTGCGCTTGCGGATACATCTGCGACCTGACCTCGAATTGACCTCGCATACTCTGCGAGTACTGAGTTTGATCGTAATCAGGAGCGAACTGCGGCTGCGCCTGCACCGGTAGCGTCTGTGTACTAGTCTGAGACACATGTTGAACTCTGTCCACGTTGTTTTTGTCCTGGTATTGCGGAGGTGGTAGCTGACCCGCTGGAGGATGTTTTTCTTCCGGCAATCCCACCGATTGTCTTCTTCCCGATGAATACTGTACCGTGGTATGAGCGGATTGTTGTTGCGATTGCTGTTGCGGAACCGACTGCTGATCTTGAGCTTGTCCCGCGGTCGACGTGTGTTGTATTCTTTCTTGAGTGTATCTCTCGTAATCTATCGTTCGATTTTCAAAGCCGTTGGAAAGATCCTGCTTCGCAGTGTCAGCAGGTGGTTCGGCGCGACCATTCTGACATGGTGTCTGTTGATCCGTCGTTTGTCCGCCCTGACTCTGTCCTTGAGCGTCGCTCAGTCCACCCGATCCGGACTGCGACATGTTGGTGGCCCCCACCGACGGTCGTCCGACGATGTGGCCGAGGATTCGCCCCAATCCGCACACTGTGACGATTTTTGTTAGCAACGTTGCTGAGAAGATTTGCGAAAAATTGCTACTTTAAAAGCTACAGATTAAGTTTTCGCACCTTACTACCGGCGTCACATCAATTCGAAACATGTAAATCCTTAATTTTTCTAATCAGTCGATGTTTTAACGTTTTATTCTAGACAGATTTTTCTTCCTTTTTCTATCTTATTTCTTTTTTCTCTAATAATAATTAGAGAAAATTACTTGAGTTTGGATGGAAGATAGCTTTTCAATTGATCTCTTAAGAATTATTAAATTTTTGTTTGCATCGCGAAATGATTATTGACTCTGATGTGTAAACGGCAGTATCGATTTTTTTTGTTTATGGTATTTGATGAATAGAGTGAATGCGCGAAGTGCATCCGATGAAGATCGCCAATCCTGCGTAATGTTCCTCTTTCCGCTGTCGATTTGTTCACTGATATATTCCCACGACGAAACGAGATTACGAGCTGAGTGAAGTGTTTCTCTTTCTTATATCTCCGCGCTTTTCCGTAAACACTCCAGTGTTCCGAGCGATGTTATATACAAAGAGTTATCCTCTTTTCCTCAATCTCACTTTGTCCGTTATAAGAGTACTTTTCAGGATGGTAAGTTCGAAAAAGCTCGTTCTTTCGGTTCAGAACGACGATTTTCATGCTTTCTCAATTTAAGATCATCGCGTGTGTGTGCGCGCGCGCTTTTGTGTGATTTTATTTATCCGCGCGATATAAATCTTTTTTTCTTTTCTCAATCTATTACAAACGCAGACTTTTGATTATCTCGATATTGATTGAAAACGCTGTGGTTACGTGTAAATTTTTCCAAACGTTGGTTCTGACGGTGATCTGACTTTGATTTTCTGTTCGTGCTCCTTTGTACATCTTTTGATTGAGATCTTTTGTCGAGAGCTTCCGCGAATTTTTCCGGCAACACCTTCTTGTTTTTTTTGTTTTTTTTCGCTCGCGAACTCAATCGCGATTTACTCCTTAACTCCCGGCGAGAAATTAAGGATAACAGTCGGTCTCCGATCAACTTTGCGTCGCTTCGTTAATGTGTCCGTTGTTTTTGATAATAAAGTTCGCATGCTATTCCATTTTCCGCGTATTTGCGCGGCAAAGCTCTTTGCCCGTATTTTTCGCCTTCAACTTATCTGAAAACAAATGCCGATTTCAAAAATGCGCCAAATGAATTTTTGGCGCATTCGAGTCGTGGATTGTGGCCCTCGGTATCGAATTGCGATCGAAAGTCGCGCTCGTTTCAGAATATATTCGCCGCTCCGATCAATTTTTCAAATGTAAATGTAACAAGGAGAGTAATTCTTATTTGGTTTTTCTTCTCTCGCTTGAAGTAAATGGTCAACAGGTGATTACTTAATTATCAGAATGCGCAAGCGTAATTTTATTTGTTTCTAAATTATTTTATTCGAAGAACATGAAATTTCTGCACACCAAAATGCGAAAAAATAAAGTTACGGAAGGAGAGAGTGAGAGAAGAGAAAAAATAAAGTTACGGAAGAGAGAGAGTCTCTCTCTTTCTCTATTTTACAATTTGTTTTACTTTAAAGAAGAAAAAATAGCATTTCCGATTTCCCAAGCGTCTTGTGATCATTCGTATACTTCGTAAGAACAGAGTCATCTTTTACTGCCAGAAAGTTGGGTTCTCCTTCTAGTCGCGTAATGGCGACGATGAAAAGTTCTCATCGGTTCGCAGCTAACCGACGAAATATTAGCGCACAACGGTAAAGGTGACTAAAAATTTTCTCTTATCAACTTATAAAAAAAATAAAACCGGAAAATCCGCAGAAAACATTGCACGCAACTTTGTGTGTGCTCCACATTTAACTCCGAGATTGCTTTCTAAAAGTGAAATAAATAAAACCTGGCTGGAGAGTTTAAAAACTCTCGCGTTTTTATTTCGCGTTTCCTCATGAGATACAATCCGCGCGCTAAGAGGAAACTTAAAGTATAACGCCGGGATGTATTTACGCTGTTTTTATTTTTTCAAAACTATATTACGCAAATTTACTCTCACACGTGTGCGCGTTTATCGCAACGTCATTTTGAAAATTTAATATATACTTTCGAAAATTTAATACTTTCACTGTGTATTTATTTAAAGCGCGAAGATATATATATATATATTTTTTTTTTCATTGTTTTTCGGCTGTGTGTCACACACTCGAGATAAATATTGTTGAAATAAATATTTAAACCCGAGAAAATTAAACCGCAAGGGATATCACGAGAAAGACAAATTGCGCAGCGCATTTTTGTGATAAGTACCACTTACTGTCTCCTTCATGTACCTCGTAAACAGCCTAATACCTCGTATACTTAACGATAAATGTTTTCTTCCTCGTAACGGCTAAAGCCATTACTTACGTACAGTTCGCCGGTTAAGTGATAAAAGTTTACCTCGCTGCAACTACTCCGATTGAATGTGCCTCGTAAGGTATACAAATTCCTATTTAGAAACGTTTTAAATACAATTTTCGCGCGATTGTCTCTTTATTGTTTTTATCACAACTGGGTTCGTGTTCTGTCTGGTACGTGCTTTTTGCAATAACTTCGAAACAAAAAACCGGTAATTTGAACCGTCGCGACGTCGTTTTACATAACCACCACCAGCCGGTCGCAACAACCACAAACGCGGAAATAATTCGAATTAATTCGATAAATAAATTTATTCGATACGCGTTTGTAGAAACTCGAAAGCCGTTATTAAACTCATTAAAATCGACCAGCGCGTTGCGGCGACATTCTGTTGTGTACGTATGTAGTTATCGCGGCGCACGTTACAGCAGTTTTTGCATGACTCGCGCGGTACACGGAGTATTACCTTTAGAAAAGAAAAAGAGAACTCGCCGAAACGTATAATTGCGCTTTAATTTTCTCTCGTGTCTTTCGTGTCGGGAGTGAATATCCCGAGTGCGAATATATGTAAGTGCCCGGCAGTGTGTGCCGAATCGAAACCGCGAACAACCGTAAATGCGGAATATCAATTAGCGCGCGCAATTGCGATTAATAGTGCCTTTAGTTCTTTCGACGTATGCACATAATCCCTCGATTTGAGAACGAGAAGAACAGACAGACGGGCGAGAGAAAGATGAAAGGAAGAAAAGGAAGAAGAATCGGGGGCGCTATATATACTCGCCGCGGCAAGTTCTATTCGTCAAAATCGTTCCGCGTTTATTTGTTCGATGGAGTATTTGGCGGTTGTGTCGCGAACGCACTTTAGAAATAATTAAGATGACTCAATTGTTCGCTTTTCCGATTCCTCGGAACATTTGAATGCAGTTCGCGACGCCATTTCGCGCTTCTCTTGCTCGAAGTTGTCGCCGCGAAATTTTGTTTGCCGTTACAACACGCACGTTGTAAAAAAAAAAAAAAAAAATATTTCCATAAATTATTGAAAAGAAGAGAAATATCTTCGAGAAAAGAGCAAGTAGCGGCAATTTATAAGTTTTACGCGTAATAAAATATTTACACGAATGCGGTATCTGTCGCCGCGCCGTGCTCTACAAGCTGCAAAACGCATGTATGTACGTCACATCGGTACATCTTTACACATTCGCGCGCATTCATCACGGTACAAAGTCTAAGCGTTTCCAAGGTAGATATCACAATGCATCCATATCTATGTGTACTAGCTCGTGTTCTTCCGAAATGCATCCACACATATACAATATATATGTATATATATATATATGTATATGATATGTGCTTTAGAAGTCCTTAATATTCCCGGTTGTGTTATGTATATATGCACTGTACGCGTTTGTACTTATACGCAGCGCCGAGCGTGCATGAATAGACGTTTAGCATTGTCGGAACACAGATATCAAGATGCTGAATTAGCACTTGTACATATATACCTCTGAAATTACGCGAGAGTTATGTATTTGACGAGATCATTTAGTGTTATAAATTGAGTTGCATCGCCACACAGACATATTATATCTCGTGATCTTAATTACCGCGGTCTTGGTCTCTCTCTCTCTCTCTTTCTCTCATGGTAATAAATTCTTTTATTACCATGACGGATATCCTCGCGCGACGCCGTATTAATTGAATTTATACGTAACTCGTTAAATAATTAATTACTCAACAAACAAATGTCTGTCCTATTCGCGGTAGACTCGTAAATAAAAACAAAATGTGTAACTTTATGCACTGCGAAATGTTGTACGAGTTTGAGAACTTTTCACGCGCTCGTTATACACGCACCGGCTGTGCCGTATATCTGCCGTATACGTCGTATATTTCTCGTTTTGAGATATTCGTAAATAATTCAAATCATACTCCGGCGCTCTCTGTTCGCCCGAAAAAGTTTTCCTAACTCTATCTCTCTCTCTCTCT
>QVNW01000498.1:0-49116 GCA_014825475.1 Pseudomyrmex flavicornis
TTCGAATCGATAATTGCTAAATTATTTCTCAACTTTGATAACTTTGCTCATCTAATTGCAATATCGGCTGTTTAAATTTCCGTTTATTTTCAATTGCCATGCGAAAATCAAATTGCCCGGCACCATATATTGACCTTTGCCGCTCAGGGAGCAACGATTATCTCTCCCACGGTCTTCCGATTTAATTAAGCACGAGCTTCAGCTTCGCCCTTAACTTTCGATATTAGGCCCGCGGCGTATCTATTGGATCGGTCGAGCAAACCCAAGCTCACCCACGCTTGCGGCACGTACATATATACGTTTACGCATACCACACACTCACACATATACGCGTCTTCACGACTTGGAGTAAATCGGTATAGGCGATCTCTCGTTTCCCAAACTCCGTTATCCGGTGGGGTGAGCCACCCTTTGTTCGCGGCGTCGGATCTACCGGGCTTCTAGACTCCCCGCCATCCAACAATCCTCCGTCGCTGAGCGTCGCGACGCCCCCTGCCATCATTTTACCCTACCTACACCCCTTCTCTCTGCGCGCTCGCCCCTTCCCTTCTTGCCGTTCGCTCGAGGGTGTCTGCCACGGCCTTTGTGCTCTTGTCAACTTGTCAAACTATCCCTACCGTCGCTCCTCGTCCCCGTAGTAGCATCCAATACCGTATCCGTATCGCCGGTCCCTCTCCACCTCGCCGACCGAATCCTCGATCTTACCCTCTTAGACTGACACCCCACCCGACGTGCCTCCTTTTTTCTCTGCTTTCTCTCTTCTGCTTGCTTTTCTTTGCCATCTGATTTTTGCGTCCGAGACATCGACCATGCGAACGAAGAACAGCTGCGATTTCCGCCTTACAGGACGTTCTCCACAACGGTTTCCCCATGGTTCGGTTGTAGTAAGTTTTATACTCGCAGGTTGTTCTCTCACGCGCACAAATACAAATAATATCGTACATGTCTATGTAAATCTTTAATTTTACTCTTATCTCTTTTCTTAAAACAAGCAAAAGAAACCTTAAATGATTTTTTTTTTTATGTAGGTCAGTAAAGAATCACATTCCGTACGTCGTAATGACACGATTTTTTTTATTTCCAAGTGCGAAAGTTGCAATTTCCAAGTTTATTATCAGTGTGCTAAATATGCACAATGCTTTAACAATGTTTTCACATGAGATAATCGCGAACGCGCTTACTAATAACTATTAGCACCGGTAATTGCGTAATTAGAAAGATCTGCAGAATACATAATTCCGAAGTAAACTGATTGTGTTTCCACGCGGATGCGGTATATCTATGTGTAATCAAGATTCGCGATAAGTCAGCTTCTCATTTCCTAATTGTATAACATTTATGCGCTTCTATTTTTATCTTATCGTGAGGAATGTGTGCATATACACATGAATGAAAGCAGACGTACGTGAAAACCTAAATATTTTCTTTTAACGCGAGCGTTGTCATATCACTTCGTGGTATCGCGATGTTTAACATTAAATATATCTTACCGACGTATAAATTTTCACCAACTAGTTTTATCTCATTTTCGTATTCGTTTTTTTTTATTTTTTTTATTTTTTTTTTTATTTTTTTTTTATCGCAAACTACATGTTTTTCCTTTTAGTATTTAAAACAACAAAAACCATTACGACGACTCGCAAAGTCTTTGTCTAACAAAAGTTCGATATGTTTGCAACACACCGAGACATTGTTTTAATAAATAAAATTTATTTTTTTATGAATTTTATTTTTTGTATTTACGTACGTGTAAATTTTGCAAATTAGTACCCTACACCACGATCAATACGTATGTATACACTTAAACACGAAATAATGTCGTTTTATCCTATTTTTTCCCACTTGAAAGTTTATTAATTCCGATTCGTTATCGCGGCGACGATTTTAATTCAAAAGTACGTCGCGCACATTTTCTCGGCTCGCGGTCGTAATATAAATTACCTCGAGATAATTTCAAAGTTGTGCCGACAGTGTTGGATGTCCCGGCGCGACGATGCCAAAATTTTTCAGTAGACAGAGTCAACTCCAGTGGAGCGCTGTTTATTTTGACATTCCCACGTTCTCTCTTGCTACGTGCTATATTGCTCATTTCTACATTCTTCAGTAATTTAATTCGTACATCTTGGCGTGCGATCTTAACATTCTCGTTTCCATTCTCATAAATATTGTTGTAAATTTCTTCGAAAAATAGTTTTGCATCAATTTGATAACTACCCGAGGATAAAAGTTTGTGATTTTTTTTTCGCAACTGTATCAATTTTATTTATATTTTCCGGTAATTTTCACGTAACTATTTCACGGATGTGATTGTATTGTTCAAAACTATCACGGTTGTTACTTGCAATACAACATCCGACGTTTAACTCTTCACGTTGCTTCAGACGACGCTCCGATGTTGCGTACTTGATGTGTGTGAGAGATTCAAGGATGTATACGAGACGCTGCTGAAATTTTTGACTCACCGTGTACGTGTTGTCCGTGTCGAGAGCGGAGGAAGAGACATACGGTGAGCAAAACTTCAACTCGGGATGTGTTCGTGCAACGTCTTGAGCAAGCGAGTGTGTTGGTTGATTTATAGGGTGACGTCAAAACTTTGTACTCTCCGCCGTGTCTCGGGCGGCCTTATAGATACCCTCTCGCGCGCTTGCGACGAAATAAAGGCTCGGGCTTCGTAATTTCGAGTTTGCTGTCGCCATTGTGTAAAGAGACGCACCCAATTTTCTCGCTCTTTGTCGGTATAGAATAATTTATAGTATCGAAAAAAATTAGGATTAAACACAAAACCGCGTTCTGTGTGAATCGTTGGACTTACATCTGCGAATCAAAACTCTTTATAAGTCCGTCAATGCGATTTCGTTTTTTTTTTTTTTTAATACAACATAATAAGGTAAAGAAAACTTGATAAAACACCGTCATAATAAAGAATTCTTCTCGATATTATATAAACCATGTGCAGCTCTCGTCTCATCAGTCATCCACATGCGCGTAAATTATAAATTATCCGAGTGTCTACCCCTTTCTACGTCGTCCCTCCGGAAAGTAACTAGTTTGCGTCATGAATCTTGATTATCTAATTTAAATCACGGGATAATGTGTGTTGCGATGAGTAAAAAAAAGCGGTCGATATAACAAAATAATTAGCACAATGTCTAAAAATTGTTTCTAATATTCGACTAATATTCGAACTATTTATTTTTTTTTTTTTATGCATATGCACAGTTTTCTAGAATGGAAAAATTATAAATAAAAATTTCAAACTGGAGAAACTTCTATAATTGATCATTTTGCGTTAAATATATACGATCGCGCGAAGATGTTTTACTTGGAAATTTAATTTCGTTCGGTCGTACGCGAATACGTAGTTATCTTACGGTTACATTTTCGTCCGGGTGAAACTTCTTTTACGACACTTTTTAAAGAAACTTTTACCATCTTGCGATAATATCTAGTTAAAGAGAGATAATTCCGTTAATTAAGTGAAATCTGGAACGATTAACCCTTGACTTTCAACTTAACGCACTTCCAAATCAGGAACAACATTTGCTAGAACTTAGAGTGACACTTTTCACGAGCACGGTAGTAGGTATATATATATATATCCGTAACAATCCACTTTCATCCGGCGAAATTCACAGAACCGTTAACGATCCCATTTCTTAGTTAGTAGCGAAGTACGACCACGCGGTAAGCTGATAATCAGGTACAAAACAAACTGAAACGCAATCTTTTGGCGTTCTTCTGGAAAAAAATTGCTCAGATTTTCCTTCACGTCGCGAGAGAACTCTTGAAACTAATAGAAGAAATGTAGGTTTTATTATGGACTGACACGACATATCGGTTTCACATCTGATCAATTGTCCCATAAACAATATTTTACCTGAGAAGAAAAGCTGACCGTTGTAAATCTTGTTATGAACAATAGAAGTTTGCATTTGAAAAAAAAAAACTGTGAAAGTTACGAAATCGTAGAATTGTGCGTCGGGACTTCCTGCTGGTTAGCGGCAAAAATTGAGGCAATAGGTGAGGTAGAACTCCAGTGGCGCACAGGTAGAATGTGCCATAGAGGATGTGTCTGCGGACAAGTCACGCAAAATTACGAAACTGTGTATATTTTATGGAGAAACCGGTTCAATCGTGCTCCAATTTGTTCGTTTTTGGACATCGCTTCTTGTGTTATGTTCGATCTATTGACACAGTGAGATAAACAAGCATATTTTGCGGTCGGTAAATTTCTTAATATGAACTACTTAAAATAGTAATTTAATATTAGTACCTATGTATATATATATATATATATTTTTTTTTTTAATTTAATAAATTAATTTTCTATCAATTTTCTCAAAAGATAATTTCATAAAGAAATTAAAATTGCAATAAGAAAGAAGTATACAAATTTGCAATGAATTTAATTTAATAATGATAATAATTATTATTATTTTTGTATGTTATCTTAAAAACAGCTCCTTTTATAATTCAATACACCCTATACAATTTTGATCTTGTAAGATTGCAGAATGTGCTACTAATTGCTTTTAATAGGTTAATAAATTCCTTTTGTTTAAAGCAGCACATTATATATTAAACACGGAAACCAAGTTATCGAAGCTCGTTTATCACATCGTCTCTTGCATTCTTAAACTGCTTGGACAGGAAATGTGTGCGTATTTGCATTTTCATGTATATATTATATATATTATATATATTTTATGTATATATTGTAAGTGTAATTATAGAAAAAAATAAAATTAAGCGAATAACAACGTGTTTAAATAAAATGTAAAATCTAATAATAAAATAAACATTTTATATATAAAAAATAGAATTCGCACATGTGCGCATATATACCCGTGTAAAAATGAACAAATATAAAAATGCAAGTAAGTTTCACCGAGCAAAACAGAAAAAAAAAATAAAATAAAAAAAAGTAGACTCTTGTAGATTATCGTATACAGATATACGCGTTTCTTACATGCATGTACTATGGTTAGTTAATTATTACCATTAAGAAGAGTTACGGTGGCGTGAACAATTCAGCGAATAGATGGAAAAGACAACCTCTTTGCTCGATGAACTTGGATAAGCAAGAGATAGATGAATTTTATTTGAGAGACATGCTTTTAGGTTTTTTAATTGATGTTCTCTTATCTTTTCACTCTTTCTCTGAGTCGTAATCTTGAATGTTGAAATCAACATTTAGTTCTCATTTGCATTTAGGATTAATTAGCAAATTCTGAATTAATGTGTATGCCGGGAAACATGTTGTTGAAAAAAATATCTTGCACATCTCATTTTAATTTTTGATAAATAATTTCATCAGTATCTATCGGGATAAATAACGCCGATTAATCTTTCTTCTCGGGACGACATACAAAACTATCTACTTCTCTATCTACTTCTCTATCTACTTCCATAGGTTTTTGTTTCTTTTTTGGTTTTTTTTTGTTTTTTATTTTACATTCAAGATAGTTAAATCACACTGTTATCTTAACGAGCCATTAAAAACTTTGATCGGTTAGAGATTGCATACATTTAGACACAAAATTGATTAAGAAGATCTCATCGATGCGCTATTTCTTGTTGCTGTGATTCATCAAAATTTCAACAGTGTTGTAGTTGATATTTGCGCCACACAGAATCATATATATATATAAGCCCTCTTCCCGATACCAGATAACCATTATACGGTATTAAGTGACGGTTATGTAGTCGGGTTCTTATCGAAGTCTCGTAATTCGAGAGAAAGCTCACGTAACACCCGCGTACAGCTGCTATTCGTGGCGGACGCATCACCATCCTCTCGTTCTCACATTCAGCTGACGTTATCGGCGTTACGGATGGATCTCGCGCGCGCGCGCGCGCGCGTTCGCTCGCCGGTAGACAGAGAGAACGGCATATATAAGCGATTGCTCGGCCGGCTTTTCAGTGGCCTTGCAAACTGGTTCTCCCTGCAGCCCGGACTCGATTATGCTAATCGCATATGCGTGTTAGCATTCGACTGATCTGCCACGCACACTCTTCTTTATGTACGTGCGCACAAAAACACGTGGACACGGCACGTTTATATAGAACTCACACGCGGAATCAACAGCGGCCGGGAATCAGGATACTGATGCCGCCCAAGTGCGTTGGAATCTTTGATCGCGCGCGAATACCCTTTAATGCCGCCTCGACCTCCCGCCAACTGGAGATCTTCTAATGCGCGTAACGGTATTTCCGACGAGGTGCCTCTCGTCGTGCGATCGCCTTTCCCGCTGAATTCAGAGTTGCAATTCTCCATTCAATATATTCTTTATATTTCTTCTACAATATATTTATAGATTATTCGACATATTTTCGTCGACACTTAACAATGTTTTCCATTTTACGTGGACATATTTACGTTTTCCATTTTTTCTCGAAAGATATAGATATATTAAAAAAAAAAAAAAGACATTACATTATTTATATCTCGGATTTGTAGCTCTGCTTCCGAGGATAAAATTTATTTTTCGAGTTTTTTTAAAAACTCAGTATTTGACTTTTCCGTATATAATTACCCAGCAAATTGATATTGCATTTTAAAATAACAATGCGACATGTGGATATTATTCCAATAATTAAATAACAATACATTTATCTTTGTTTATACATAATTTTCGATATCATTAAAAATTGTGATATATGTACTAATAACATGTTAAAATGTAAATTTATTGTATAATAGCCGCTAGGCCGCGGACAGGTTTAATGCCTGAGAACTTCCGCCAGGCAAATAAATCATACGACAATAATATACATACATACAACAAATTCGATTACAGAATAATATACGGAGATGAAAAAATAATCGTCATGCTTCTGTAGAATAGCTCATTTTATGTAATAGAATACGAAATCGCGTGATATCTCATAAATATGTATGCGTCAGTTTCGATTCAATTACTTTACATTAATTGTCTCGGTGTTTTGTTTTTTGGTGAACTTTATCTTGTTCCAAATTATACATTGCACCATAATGATAGTCATTACTGCATCCACTTAACGCCGATTTCACAGGTCATCATTATAATTTTTATAGGGCTATAGTATAAAAATATATAGTTATCGCACATTAACAACTTTCTTCCTTGCGCGATAAAATAAAAAGGCGTACCTATGTATTGCACAAATTTCGATCGCGAATAACAGTATTTCTGTCACGTATTAATCAAATGTTATTAAGTGAGTTATACATTACAAATCACATTCCAGATTAATTCTACACGTTTATTTTGTTTAGAAAACGCATTATTGTTTTTAAGTTTGTGCATTTTTTCCGAAAGACTGTAGCGTGTTAAGAGACTGTCAACTAAAGCTACAAAGTGTTACGTAGTGCAAGGTCGAGAGTCTCATAACTTTTACACACAATCTTATCGCTATACGTTGCGGCATAAGTGCGTTCAGTTTACAGCACGCTTAGTTTACGACTGTTTTACGAGGTGCGAACGACCGACGCGAGCTACGAGTTCCATAACTGTCAAATGCAAGTGCCATTTATGGGCCCTATCTTTGGGGATTCAGCTGACTGTGAGAACGTCACTTATTTCATCGAAACGTCTTATGTACGCGAACTGATGATGTCTGCAGATTGCTCAATATTTTTTCTACTGATTTCTCTTTATATTTATTGAACAAAAATAACAATAGATATGAAATTTTTATTTTATTGTTTTTTAAATTAAAACTATTATTATAAAACTATTATTATAAAGATTTTCTATTATTTAATTTTATACACAAAGATCGAGACTTAAATTATTTATTATTGTTTTGTCACGTGATTATTTTGAGTGTTTTTAATTATTTTAAATGTTTTTAATTATTATTATTTCTTTATTTCAGTTTTTGTAATTAAACAACATATATTTTTTATTTTATTAAAATCAAAAGAACAACATAGTGAAGCACCGAAGCATTTGCTTCTTCAGGAATGACAATTTCAGTGATAGGCAGTGTGCTTCATCCGTTGTTAATATATCGAAGTAATAGATAAGAGATTGAGACAACAAAGAAACTCTTATTCCGGGGCCATTTTGCCTAACTAGAGGCCATCGTAGTTATGTGACGTCACTTCCATATCCAACCATGGCGTCACATGACGCTCCACCCTGTTTTCAATCACCTTGGCCCCGAACCCACCCAACTGTCAGACACGCTCCACCCCGTTTTTTCCTCTTCTTCTGTGCTATCACCATCGCCATCTATCGGCAATATTATGCACTTCATAGACCCTTAAAATAGTCATTTGGTTTGTGATCTTTCCGGTCGATGTCACTGTCAAATAAAATTTAAATTCTATTTGCACATTTCACTTCTAAGCTCAGAAAATGAGATTGAGAATAATGGCAGTGATGTATTTTACGTGCAAAAAAAAAAGAGAAAAAAATTATGTGAGAAATGTAAGATTTCTTATCTCTTGCAATACTCCAATTAAAAGAGAGAGCTATAGAAAGTGATATATATTTTATTAACAATTTGAAACTCTCACAGTAATTATTCCGGAGAATAAACGGTGCTTAATTTTGCGTGCTCTTCGCTAAATCGGAGAAGAGATGCATTCTACGGAGGGTGTGAAGCTGCGAAAAGTACGTTGTCCGCATCAATAGTATTCAGATACTTGCACTTCAGAGGAGGATACATAAAGGGGAATTTACGGGGCGGGAATTGAGTTCAAATCCTGCGAGAGGTTGAATTTATACGCGAGGGGAGACGAGGAGAGAAAGGAAGGGGCAGTAAGCGCGTGGAATCGCTATCGGCGGCCATTCATCAATCCGTGGAATCAATACGCTGGAATTAATGAAAGCGCCGCGCGAACAGCAAGCTAGCGGCCGGAATGTTAATCGCGATCGTCCCGCGTCCGACCCGTTCTCGTGTACAGCAAACTCCCAAGGGTCGCGCCTCACACCCTCTCGCACACTCTTTACCCCGCCGCACTGCCTATGTCTAGTGCCACCCACATTGTCATGTTACATACAAAAAAATCAATATATTGTATATATTTCTATTTCGCGCGATAAAACGAATTTTTTTCAAAAACTAAAACACAAACGTGATACTGTTTTAATGAATTACATATGATTTTTTTTTATTTAGTCACTTGTTAACACTTTGAAAAACTTATCCTGATTTTATACTTGGAGCAGAATTAAAGTTTTCGCACTTTGAACGAATGACACTTGTGACAATGTTTTCTAAACTTATGTTAGTTGCAAGTTTCGAATATTTTTCTATCTTTTGGTTAAAAAAGTTAAAAGCACTAAAAAAGTATAAAAATTAAACATTTTCAGGTATTTAAAGAAAAAGTAGAACTTTGAGATGTCAAATACAGTCGGTATAGAAGGTTTCGATCTCTCGAATCGGCAGATCGACTTGTAAAGGCGGGAAGAGACGCTTTAGCGTTTTCAGTCGATAAGAAACAAGTATATCTTTCTGCACTGTAGTTATGATGCTAATTATGACATTTCTGATTTAAAGTATTTCAAAATAATCTTTTTTTTTTTTATTGTTAAAGACAGTAATCTTATAAAATTATGTAACTTGTGATTGTCACATGTTACATGCTTTTATACGAGGGAGAACCACAAATTATTAAATTTCTATAGATCTTTAATGTCACTTAATGTTGACATAATCATCTCATTGTTATATACGCGTGTTCTTCATATTTTCAATTGCTGATGATGAATCAAAATTTGAAAATATGTGTGATCAGATGTGTAAAAAATTTGATTAAATTTTTATAATTTATGTGTGTATGTTAGTTCAGTTTGACACGTGCATATTTACTTTAAGTATGAATAATTTGCGCCCATCCCACTAATTTTATACGACATACAACTTCACACAGCTTCCGAAAAAGAGATTAATGTGAAGGGTAGGTTTCGGTGGGAAGTGGCCATGTTGCGTCTCTCTCTTTCTCTAATGGATGGAAATTTTTCCAAATTTAACGATCGCTTAGCCCGCCCACACACAGAACTCGGGTAATAAGTTTGGCGTCTGTGCGATGGCCGTCACCGTGACGAGCACATGTGTAACTTGCCTTCTGTCATTCAGAGCTAACCTCCGCTCAGTTCATTCAGTTCGCTTGACAAAGATCATGCAAAGTAAGCTTTTAGCTTGCGTTTACGATGCTGTATGTTTAAATGCTGCGTGGGACCTTTGAGGATACTACCGTTAACGGTATTAACGCTACTTCTATAAGAATAAATGTTATTTGTACTTGCCGCTACAAACACGCATTATATCGTTAATGTTTTATCAAATCTTACATCTCATCGTATATTTACGTAAACAACTTTTTACGATATATTTCATATATTTTGTGCGCGTAATATGTCACGAAATGAACTTATAAAAATGCATAGAAATATAATATAACACGTCGCTTTCTGTTATGTTACAGGTGCGGTATAACGTCGATTGTAGGGTGGACAGAGGAACGAAACGGGTCTGGAGTGGCTTGGCGCTTTGAACGAAGGTGTCACACCGGGAAAGACGAAGGACTCTGATTACTATCTTTTGCCACCACCTTGTATACGCGGTATACTCTCCCCTCTCTCTCCACTTGCTAAAAGGTTCTGTAGTGCTCCAGTTTATAATTTTATCCTCTTTTGGTAGTGAGCCCAGTGTGATAAAAAAAAAAAAAAAAAAAGTCAAATGAAGTATATGTGATCCACAATGATGGTAATTTGATATTATATACGTGTGCTTGTGCTGTCCAAGAGTGCGTGAAATGAGAAGAATTGAGTGAGAAAGAAATTTAAAAAAAGAAAAATAATAATAATACAAAAAAAGATTCGTGAAGTAATGCAATCTCGGAGTGATAAATCTGTATCTATGTAAAGACGTGTGCCAGTGTGTCCGCACGAAGAGTACAAAGCAAAGTAAATTTACGAAGAAAAATATTCATAAAAACAGCCGCGGGTAACCAAAGGAAAGCAGCAACGTAGAGAAGTGGCATTAGCAGGTGGGACAGGTGGGACAGTAGCATGAGTTCGTATTTCGCGAATTCGTACATCCCGGACCTGCGAAATGGCGGGGTGGAACACCCGCATCAGCATCAGCAGCACTACGGTGCGGCCGTACAGGTACCTCAACAGACACAATCGGTCCAGCAACAGTCCCAGCAAGCCGGTGATCCATGCGATCCGAGTTTGTTACGTCAAGGAGTATCCGCCCACCATTATGGAACCACCACGGGAGGTCAGCAAGACATGCCTTATCCGAGGTTTCCCCCGTACAATCGGATCGACATGCGAAACGCGGCTTACTATCAGCATCAGCAGGAACACGGAAGTATGGACGGTATGGCCAGTTACAGGTCGACGTCCCCGAACGCTACTATGGGTCACATGGGACACACACCAACCCCTAACGGACATCCGTCCACCCCCATTGTCTATGCCAGTTGCAAACTTCAAGCGGCTGCTGTTGATCATCAAGGTAGCGTTCTCGATGGGCCGGACAGCCCGCCCCTCGTCGAATCGCAGATGCATCACCAAATGCACAGCCAGCACCCGCATATGCAGACGCAGCAATCGCAGCATCCGCAACAGCAATCGCAGCATCAGCATCTGCAGGCGCAGCAGCAACATATGATGTATCAACAACAGCAGCAATCACAAACCGCGTCGCAACAAGGACAAAGTGGAATGCATCCTCAGCAACAGCAGCAGGCTCAACAGCATCAAGGCGTCGTTGCATCATCGCTCAGTCAACAGCAGCAAGGTACACCTCAGAGTGCGGCTACCTCAAATTTACCGAGCCCATTATATCCATGGATGAGGAGTCAATTCGGTAAGTGTAACAGAATTATAAAGCGTGTAATTTTGTTTTATATTGTCAATAAAACAAACATTGTTGTCAGAATACTGATGTTAATGAGAAATTAATACGCGCGATTAATAATCTATGGCGACGTTAATACATTTGATATAGTGTGAAATAAAAAATATATTCAAATATTTATCTCGAACTTTCGAGAATCGCACATTTAACAACTCCCGTAGGTGAAATTGAATACGATGTGCCGTTTCTAAGAATAGAAAGATTTCACTCGGCGCGCGACCAAAAAGTCTTTTAGAAAGCTAAGTTTCTAGTCAGGCATCTCAGGTAGCAGATGTCCAACTTTTGGATTTATGCAACGGCGCACACAAAACTAGACCAAATTCGTACAACAGCCGACTCCGAAATTGGCACAATGTCTTCAGATATGCCGCGAACGGAGTTATTTATTGTGCTGACCTTTTAGCCCGTCCACTGAGTTTCACCGCTCGCTCGGCTTCGGCCAAGTCACAATGAGCGCTATCTTTTGTTCTTTTCTCCTGCACGTTTTAGTTGGCACTTGAACTCGCAAAGTCGACATATCCAATTTTATTGGTGGGATAATTCATTGTCAGCCCCTCGCTGGTTCAATTGGTCGCACTTGTTATCATCACGACATTATATTACGCCAGTAGATAACAGTAGTTAATATCTTTTTTTAATGAAGATGTTCCGCGATTTATTACGTTTCACAATTATATTATTTATTAGATACGTTTTATTATGTATGTAGTTTGATTCAAGCTCCGATATTCAAATCTATTATATACACTTAAGTAATACAGTAGATTTGTTTATTCAAGTCACAGAGTTTACACACACGTTTGACAGTGCTTTGATTACTCTTGACAGATCTTACATTACTCAACGCTTCGAACGATTGATGATGGATAATGAAGTGACAATAGAGTTACACCACCGCTTAGTGTAAAAGAAATATCAGAAGCAGCAGGTTGCGGAACCCTGCTGATTTTTTACGTTGTCGATTTTACAGCCTTGTTTCTTCATTCATCTATCTATGGTTTCGGCTACCGGAGAACATGCGATACGATGTAGTTAATCTACAAGAATACATTTATCTGACACTAAAGTGTGACAAGCTATTATTATTCTTCTCAGTCGTTTGTTTTCTCGTAACAAAACGTGTTTTTCTTGTATTTTGCTTATCGAAGATAAGTACATGTTAAAACGATAGTGAAAATAACGTAAATAATTGTCTTGTGATAAGAATTGTAAAACACAGTGTTTTAAAGTAAGAAATTTACATATATTTTCTCCCTCAAAATAAAAGTGATTCAAGATACGTTTCTTATATAACACATTTGAATGTTTAAATTTATTACAATTATTTTTTTTTGTAAGTTACAACTGTTCTATTCAATACATATTTTTCTACATACATACTTTTACATTAGAATAACATAAAATAAATTATAAAATATAAAAATATTGTTATAAAATATTATGTATTCTTATATATGCAATTATATATTGTTATAAAATATTATGTATTCTTATATATACAATTATATATTTTTATGTATATTTATGTATATTTGTATACGTATTTCATACATATGTTTATACATATTTTATATTTTAATATGTTTATTTTTCTTTATAAAAAACATCAAAATTTTAATTTTTTCTCTTCGTATCGCGATGATTTCTCTCGTACCATCTTTCGGTTAGGTTCAGAAGCTGATCTCGAGTATCTCTGAGCCGATAAACACGGACGGTTATGCCTTGTAGTTTACTGCCAGTTAAACGAAGAAAACGTTTCGAGTCCCTGAATGTGCTCACAGATGTCGGCACGTTTAAGAATGCTCTGTCTTATTCTTTTGTGTCATTAACTTTGTTAAACTAATTTTTTTTTTTTTAGTGTATATATCTATTCTTATAAATATACAATAATATATTTAAAATTTTCAAAATTCGTCTTTATATCACAAAGTTCACATTATATATTTTAAAAAAATAATATATATATAGTTAGAATTACTATGTAAAATAAAACATATTTAATAATATTTACAGAAATAGAGGAAAAAATATCGCACAGTTCGTTATGAGATACATACATTTTACTGAACTTTAAAAAGAGCGTATTAAAATATGAAATAAAACTTTCGTCGTTCGGTTTTGTTACAAAATCAACATTTTTCATAAGTAATAATTATAAAAATTTTGACAAGTATCTTGATTGAATACACAGTAAACATTTCCGGGTTTAAATTTAAACAAATTTATTATTAGTCTTTATTTTGTTTTGTAATTTTATGTTAGCAAAACATATTTTCATTATATTTAAATCGAAATTGATTTACGAAAAAAAAACACTTCTTTCTAAAAGTGATAAGACAAAATGTGATTTTGATATACATCTGTTTTTATTTTTTCGATAACGACGATCGTGATACCTCGCTGCATTGCAACACCGTTGAGCATTCCGATCTCAAGTGTTGACCCGAGAAAAAGAGACCAACCATCGATACCGGCGATGCTTTTAATGCATGAGATAATTGCGATCTTCTGTGTGTGAAAAGATTTATGATGTTTCCAATCCTTTCCCCACGTATTCTTAATAAATAAACGTCGCGATACACTTATATACTTGTAAAACTTCTGTTGCGTGTACATGTATACACGCTCGCGCACACTACGTTTCTTACACGTTATATATAGTTTTAAACGAAAAACCTAAATTATTAGCAAAATGTCGTATAACAATCCGATTATGTGAACATATTTCTCTAATATCGCGAAACGCTTCTTCTGTGTTCTGTTTTTAATACGTAGAAAAAATCGACACACTTCTGCTCCTGAAATGCTTTTATTATAATTTAACTAGCAGTTAGAGAGAGTTGGTTGGCCATAATGATGGCGGCCTCGTGAGATATTCAAAAAGCGATGGAGTTCAGAAGGGGCAGGAAGGGAGGAGCTAAAAGAAAAAAAAAAGAAGACAAGCGGCATGTGTATCTTCTTGTGTGTACGCAAGCGCACGTAAGAAAAAGAAAGACTGACAGAGGGAGGAGGGCGGTAGAAGGAGGTAGAAGGGATGGATGATGATGATGAATGAATCTACGAGAAATCCTGGGACCGTTTGCTTTTGGAGCTCCGCCATGGAGGTAATCGTGAACGATATGGAGGACGTTAATTTCTCATTTACGATATTTGACTAAAATTTAAACGCTCGGAACGTAAACTTATCTTTGTTTTATCGCACAGTAATTTGATTTATTCATTTATTTTAACGTTTAACGATACTTAGTACACTTAATTCGAAATTTCTAAGTGCTTTTTAGATAAATCTACGATTTAATTTTGTATTTTATGCGGTACAGTCGTACTGCTCGTATCTCAGGGAAACAGGTGCGTGAAAAAATACATTTTAATGCGTTTCTTGAACGAATCCCGGTAAAGTCCGACGCATATGTCGCGACGAGTTCGTTCTCGCTGCTCATTATCTCGACCTTCTACCTCACAAGATTCTCTCAGACTCCGTCTTCTTGTCCGGCTGTCTGCTCGTCTGCTTGGAAGATAAAAAAAAAAAAGAAAGAAAGAAAAAGAATGAAAGAGAGAGAGAGAGCAAGGAAGGAAAACCGCCTATCAGCTACTCTCGAGGAGTGAGAAGGGTTCCTTGAGGGGTTTCTAAATTCCTACTACATATGAATGTGAGCGAGTCTGTTGTTCTTCTTTTTCACCCCGATATTTTCTACGGAATTTAATCAGTCTTGGTCGAAATACAAAGATTTAAATTGCTAATTTTATATTGGCACTATGGTCTGCGTATGCCAAGTAAGTTATTGAGCATAATAAATAATTGATAAAATTTAACATCGATGTTTGTTCATATTTTAATAAATTAAATCGAAATGAAATGTCGACATTTTGTCGCACTTCTGTGAACGTGCGCGATGATCTGAGAAAATACATTTCGATGAAACTTGAAGGATTCCGTGCAATTAATATTGGATGTCCGTCTCAAATCCGGCAAATATAATTCTCCAAGGTTCCAATAGCGAGCGCGAATGATAAAATTAATGGCACATCTAAGATATCTAATCGAAGAGCGTTTTCAAGGCCTTGGTCTTATAGTGCCCACGTAAAGCTTAGCTTAATTGGGCAGCGAGTGGTGGCCGCACCTTATTAGTGGGTTACAACATCCGGCTAGCTGTTAATCTGAAAAGTCCTGCGTGTATCCTGCGGCGGGCCTGAAAGACCAGTCAGGGCAGGAGGGGAAGTGGAGATGCGGAGCAACTAGCCTATAATAAGCCGCACGGTTGTGTACGTTCTGTTCTGTTTCGTTCCTTCATGCTGCGCCAGTGAAGGCAGACCCATAAATCTCTCGAGCATACTCCAGGGGACATTTGATCCTTGCGTAACCCAACGCCGTTAATTTATTGCCCCGCGTTTAAAGTCACCTCCGTCCGCGAAAGCCGTGGCAGCGCTGCTACATCGGGTCCGGCGCAAACTTAGGCCATCGGTATGACTTTCTTATTATCGGGTTCCTTCCCATGCGCGTGCGTATATATGACACACGCAACTTTAAAATATCAGACTCAAATCAAAATTAAAATAAATCAATCGCGAGAGATTGTGACAACAAACACTCTGTTTCAATAGTAAAATTAAATTAAGCTTAGGCTTCATTTATTTTTGTATAGAAAAAAAAAAAATTGTATCTTAGTGTACAATTCAACAATAATTTGTGATTATTCATTTAAAAAATATATATCTATCTGTGTTACATTTTCATCTACTCTGGTTGAATCAAGTTTTTCTTTATCTTGCCACATACTCTAGTTCGCACATTATCTGTACAGATATGTGCCACGATTGTACAAGCACTCTTAATCATGAATGTGTCCGGCGTGCATACGCATGCAAACCATATTCGTGCACGCGTCAAGGAACACACAGAGAGCACTGCTGTCTCTTTAATTAACCCCACATGTCCCCGGCATCAAGAAATCTCGTGCTCATCACGCAATATCGCGTCCGCTGCCTAATTCTCACAGTCGGATACGCCTAATCGAAGATATGACTATTCAACAACGATCGGAATCGATTGGCTTGGAAACTCTATAAGTTTTTTGCCTCATAAATAATACACCGACTCTTCGATGCAACGTTTAATAATTTATTTCTTTGCTCTGCAACATCTAGCGGAACGAGAGGATTTATGAGCGAAGTGACCTTTCGAAACAAACCTGATTATTACGCCGCATCGGCTCGGGATTATCTCGAAATGGTCATGGGTATGTGTGTTACAAGAGCTTCTTTTAAATGGAAATGCGCGCCCGCATTGTCAACAATCTAAAATAATGTGCAATTATTATGTGACTGCCATTTTTTTAGTGTATTAATTTAGGATTTAAATTAACTGACGCACATATTATTAAAATTCTCGAAATGTGACATCACGAGGTAACTCTTCGAAATAAAAAAAGAGAGTTTCGACTCTCTGCAAGAATATATTATCATTGTTTAATAATTTATTAATTTTTTATAACGTCGCAGCGTAACACTAGATATGTTACAAATATAACTAGGTATGCCATCTACGTAAATAGAGATTGGAACTTTCCAAACAGTGCAGTGCCATGTTTATGTTTCATGTAGCGTCCTCGGACGCTTTGATGCTCGCTAGCTTTTAGGAACATGATCTTCATTAACGCCGTGACGAATGAATATTAATATTACGCAGCTTTCGTAGAACAAGTTGGCACATAGATATGCTTGACAATCAATTACGACTCTTTGCTCGCGCGCGATACACGATTCTTCAAAGCGAAAATACGTGCACTTCGCACGGTCTGCATTTATTTACGAGACAGATCGATCGATTCTTTTGCAATATATTCATTAAAATTTCGGCGAAATCTCTTCGAAAAAATGACTATCTTCTTGAAACAACAGAGTCTAGGAAGTTGCCTAAATCGTCCAAGCTTATAAGAGAGCGCTAGAGATTGGTATGTTGTTAATTTGAGAGCGTAGCTGAGAGAAGGGAGGGAATGAAGAAGAGGGCATGCTCCCAACTTTCTCTATCCTTTCCCTCTCTTTCTCTAACGCGCACTTTTTCTCTTCCTCCCCTTCTTTTCGTCTTCGTCTAGCCAAACGGTTCAGGAACCTACGCGATCTTTCTATCTCTCTCTGGTGCAGAACCGCCATCCATCTTCATCGGCCGACAGCGCGACGGGCGGCGTTTGCCTCGAATGCTCGCCAAGGAGTTTTCTTCTTCTTCTTCTTCTTCTTCTCTTTTTCTTCTTCTTCTTCTTCTTTACCTCTCCCCTTCTAACTTTCCAGTTCTCATCCCTATGCCTCCTCTTCCTCTTTTTCCCTCGTGCCATTCTGAAACATTCTCTGTTTTGCCTCTCTCACACTCGTACGGTGGGCTAACCCTAACCCTTTGAGGTTTATACCTCGTAAAGTTGTGAGACTTCTCACACAGAGTCAACTCACTCTGTCTCTTCGGTATCTTCGTTCTCTCTCCCCCCCTCTCTCTCTTTCTCGCTCTCTTAGCAACTATAATTAATATCCTTGTTCGGGATTCATGTATACCGCGCGCTGCGACCGCAGATCATATCGCGGATATCGCTAAGGTATTTATCATATGCGGAACTGCACTTACAGTCTCAAGATCTTTTTTAGTTGAGAATAAATATTTTTCGTTTCGCGTTAGTTTATACAGAAACTTGTTTTTCTCCGATCAGTTGAGCCGACATCACAAACGCGGAATTTTTTTCTGATATTTCGTAAATATGTTAGATAACTGTACAGAGTCGCTTGCATCTTAAAGACATGAGAGAATGGAGAAATATTCGTACGTTGTTGTTTTTCTTTCTATCTCAAAAAAAAAAACGTTGATCATAAAGAAAATAAATTCAAATATTTCATAAGGCTGATTATTATTAGCTTGTAGAAATGGTGTGTTACAACTTGTACTGTGTATTAATTCGGACTCTTAATTTGTTTTGTTTCAGAAAGGAAACGAGGTCGGCAAACGTACACACGATACCAAACGTTAGAACTAGAAAAGGAGTTTCATTTCAACCGATATCTCACTAGGCGGCGGCGTATCGAGATCGCGCACGCGCTATGTCTGACGGAACGGCAGATAAAGATCTGGTTTCAAAACAGACGGATGAAGTGGAAGAAGGAGAATAAGACGAAAGGCGAGCCGGGCTCGGGCGATGGCGACACTGAAATCTCGCCGCAGACATCGCCGCAGGGTTGAAAGAGCTCCGAGGAGTGGGAACTTTCTTTCCATCTCTCTCAGGGTCGTTAATACCTTGTTTCCAGCACTACCTCCTTCCTATCCAAATTCCGATTCCCATCGATGACCTCCAAATGATTCTCCCCCCTCCCCCCCTTCTCTAAGCAATGACGCTTATTTTGTCGTGTTAATCATGTTGCTTGTACCAAAAACGAAGCAGATAGAGATGAAAGCGAGAAACTTGTTAAAATGGACCCCGTAGAAAGAAACGCTCGATGAGAAAATAAAATTATGATAAAGCGCAGAAAGGCGGAGAACGGCGAAGAAGAGAACACGCACGGGAACGGAGTCAGCGGAACTGGAAACGGGCGTGGATATAATGTGGATCAAAGATCATTTACTTGAAGAAGAAAAGAAAAACGTATAAATAAAAAGAAAAAAAAAACAAAACTGGATCACATGCTAATCAGAACCGCATTAACCTCTTATTACGTTTAATTACGAATGTAATTGTACTAAAAGTCTATGGACGTATATACGGAAGATGATGTACGTAGTAGATTAATCGTGAAATTGTGGGAGCGAGTGACCGATAAGTAGTAATGCGAATAGAGCGTGTGTGGTATACGCACACACACACGCACACACACATGAGTGATAGGTAAAAAGAGTTAAGTTTGTCGAAAGAATGGGATGCGCGAATCCGAAAATGTGAGCGTGTGACAGGGAAAAAAAAATCGCGTTGAGATCTTAGAAAAGCATTTTATTATTTATTCTCTTACATCGTAAAGACGTAGAGTTTGTAGAACGATTAGTAGAATAGCAAGTACGAAGATGTCCGTCGCGTCTGTATTTAGCGGTTTAGTGTTCTTATAGAGGATTGTTTAGATAGATCTTTCTTTTTGGTACCGCGGTGGCTCCAACAAAGATACTTATGATTGATTCGTGCCAAGTGTGATCTTTCGAAATTGGTAAAATTTTCAAGAAAGGATCCGAGTATAACGGCGAGATACAGCGGGAGTGGACGACAAAAATAAGTTTTCCAGAACAGAAGACGGAAAATCACGAAGTTCTCTCATCATAATTCTGATACCAGTGATATACAAAAAAAAAAGTGCGTGCAAAACTAAATCCGTAAAACGAAAATCAGTGAATTTGATGTATAAATGTAATAATTATGGCGATGTTTGGAATGTGTTGTACGAAGAAAAGGCGACAGAGAAATGACCGTGGAGATGAAACGGATTAGTGCTAATGATAAAGTGAATTTAAAAGAGAAACCACACAGCGTCCTTCGGCGGAGCAGAGGTAAATCGATTTGGCATTTCTTCACCGCGCAGCGTCATCGCAAGGTTAGTTTTTACAAAAGTTGAATTAATTTGCTTCCAATCGAATTGTCGTATCCACATTCGATAAGGACAAGTAGATAAGCTTTGAGTTTTGAGAAAATAAAAGGTCACGGAGAACATATTCTCGTGCATTTTGTTTTACAGAATGATGATCGTACAAAATTTGACTATAAAAATAACTACAATGTACAATTTAAAATGTACAATTCAAAAAAAAAAAAAAAAAATTGACTGCACCAACCAAAGGTGGAAAAAATCATTCTTCTATCGCGCTGTATCGCTCAAGTACGCAATTTTGTAAACAATTATTTTCTACTTACAAGAGTGTATGTTTTTTGGTTTTTTTTTTTTACAACACTAGATAATGTGCCATGGTTTTAAGTTGCACAGATTTAGAACTTTGCATATTTTTAAATATGACTAAATGTTCTACATTATTTCTCTCAGCGGAGCTGCGAAATTTTCAATATTTAACTCTCGAATAGTCGCATCTTGAAGTCGCGCGATTTTACAGACATTATTTTTGAAGTAATGTCTATGAAATTATCTTTTTTATTAAATAATTTGCGTTTCATTTTTATGATTGCTTGATCGCAATTGAACTTGAAAGAAGGTTCAGTTCAATTGAGGATTACTTGAATCTTAAATTATGACTCGCATCGACGAGAGGCAAAACACATACCTCTATCGAATAAAAAGATTGAATGTGTTCACACATGCGCACGCTTCAGAGTTGAAACAGAGTTCGAACACTTGCAGAAAATAACTGTTTACTATCAAAATGTACAAATTTTAGTATAATTTACAATGTCTTTTAGAATGCTGGACACACAATTGCGATCTTGGATCAAATTATTTTCTCTTTAAGCTTTTTCGAAAAGAAAGAAATTCAATACTTACGCGTATTTATTGAAATTCTTTGATTTTCCGTGTAAATATTATGACGAGAAAATAGCTCAAAAGACGAAAACAAAAAAAATGTTGAACATTTACTCTTGCTCCGCGCGACACGACGCCAAGTTACCAAATGTAATACATAGCATAATTTCGGAATAGGATGTCATTGGCATGAAACCGCTTGGCACTTTAATGATAGCTTGGCGTTATACCTTGAACTAAAGTCAATTTTTCAATATATTACGCATATTATTTGTATAACTTGTATACTTAAATATGTATATAATCATTCCAAACAATACGTGACACATTGCGTCTTTGTTTTGACAAGTTTTGTACATACGAATCTTGAACACATTTATACATATTTTAATTAGTTATTTTAACTAAATAATATAATTTTAGTTAAAATGTAATTAATAATTTTATGTAAAAGACGTTCCCTTTTTGTAAATTATTTTTTAAAGACTAAAGACAAGGCTAAAAATTTATATTTACACGGTAGCCGTACTACTTATTCTTCGTGATATTTTTAATCTTTGCACGCGATAAAATATGTGAAAAAATATGTAATTAATAAGTTCGATTTGTTTTTTTTTGGTTTTTTGTTTTTTTTTGTTTTTTTTGTTTTGTTTTTTTTTACGTTGATGAAACAAGCGCGTTAAGTGTGGCAAGCGGTATCAGAGCACTTGTCAACTCGATCGTTTGATCTGGTTCGATGAACCGATTCGATTACGCCGTATCGGGAGAGATCCAGGAGTCTGGCCGTGCGGTCAGGCGAGCCGATTATATTCCGCCGCGGCGAATTCTGTGCTGTGTTGTAAACTTAGATTTGACATAATTATTTAGTGTACATCTTGTATACACAACAATTAAATGATATACGTAATAAACAATATTAATAACTACGTGCTCTAGTTATGAACAGCGTTCGAAAACAAAACAAAACACCTAAAGGTAGTAGCCAATGTTCTGTTTAACTATAGAATTCGGCTCCTTACCATTTTTGCATTACAATGGGAAAGAGGAGCGAAGGGAGAAATGACGTAAAACTTGTAACCGATATACGTAATACATGGTCCGAGCTCGCGCTCGCACGTCGATCGAGCCAATGACCAGCCTTTCCTTCTCGAGAGATTTATTTATATGTAAAAAGAATCCTTTTGTCCTTTGAGGAGCAACGAACTGTGTGAAAAAAAAAAAAAGCGAAAAATCTGCGGCGGTCGCTCGCTGCCGCGTGCGTTTTGACATAATCCGGAGTAATCACGGTGTGTCTAATAAAAGATTTTTTTTTATTTTATTCTATTGTTTTTGTTTTTGTTTTTTTTTTACGTACAATTTGAACTCACATGAGATTTTTTTTATATACCGTAAATATACCATATCATTCATCTTCCTGATTGATTTTTGATACACGTACGTATTGACGGTGAACACTTTTTACAGACGTGCGACGTGCGATATTTAGCGTGATTACAGTAAATTTTAAATATTTTATTGTAGATGTAAATCATGTTTTATTTTTTTCTTTTGAACACGTCAATCGGTGACATACATTTGATGTGAATTAGATAACGATGTTCGAGTCGTAAAACGCATTTCGCGAGCCAAAGGAGGTATATTTCTTCTGAAGTCATGATATCAACTGTTACAACACTGTGACCAACCGTTTCAAAACCGGAGGGAGAAAATGAATGAATTGCGAGTTGACGTCTAGAGAGCCACATTAAAGTACATAAATATTTGTCGAAATTTATAGCGCGTAAGTTGTAAATTTTTGAAATATATAGTATCGGTTTGTCAAGATCTACAAATAATTGATTTGGTTGTAATATAATATATATGAAAGTCGAATAGTGCAATAAAAAGTAATGTGTATGTTTAAAAATTAAAATTAAAAAAAAAAAAAAAAGTACGATGGATCTCGGTGCTGTAAAAGTAGTCGTGAGCGATCGCCGTGAATGCGGACACAATTGAAGCAAACTAAAATTTTGTATCTATTGGATAGCGAACTATTATAAACTATTATTATAGATAAAAAGTATGTATATTATTATATAACGCGCGAGAAGGAGAAAAAAAATTCATAGTATTAACTGGGAAGTACGAAATGCAAAATATATATTTTATCTTTACTCGTATATATGCGCATAAAATTACAGATATACATAAAATTAAACCAAGTACCGTGAGTGTATGCAAAAGTAGAATTAAAACTGAACGTAAAAAAATACAACAGTGTGTACGTACGAAGTATGTCACTAAGATAGTCCATATTCGATAAGCGTAAAGTCTAATTCGTAAAGTAAAGACGTAACGTTTAAGTATAAAACCGGGCATGTCGGTCGCAGTGTGTGGTAGTGGCGGTCGTGATTTTGAAATTGAATTTTTGTCTACGTAAAAAAAAACCTACTGTATATTTGCCACATTTAACGTACACACACACACACACATACATACACACGTATATATCACGGGAGGCGCGCAATTTAATTTTTTATTTGTTAATGTTCACACACGAGAGAACGGCGGCACTTGCGAAAATGTACATAAGTCCGATCTTTCTAACTATTAGGTTATTCGCAAAAGAAAAAAAAACGCTACCAGATAAGTAGAACAAAACTGAAAAAAAAAAAAAAAAAAAGAAAAGAAATTCAGACCACGATATTATTTAGTTCAGTAATATTTATTGATATATATGTTATATATACAAAATGGATCTTTTTGTTTGTTTAATTGATTAAACAATAAATATTTTTTATAACGTACTAGATAGTTGTATAGGTATTTGTATGTGTACCACTATTCTAACACTTCCTTGAATGTCTCTACGAAATTAACATACACACACACACACACACACATGGATTGGTAGAGATTTACAAAATCCTATTTTGATGTAAACTCTCTCGCACGTATCCATCTTATTTTTTCATCGACTTATAGATACAAGCCGACGCGACGTTCAAAAATTGACGCGAAAGCATATTTTCGAATACACGCAATATCGCGATGTTTTTTTATTTCTCCGTGTGATCTAAAATACGATATACGATATATAAAATTCGCGCAATTGTAGAAAAAAAAAAAAAAAAAAAGTAACGTGTTTTCTGAAAGCATGTTAAATAAGCGAAATCTCGTCCAAGTACATGTTTGCGCCGAAAAGTTCCTGTCATATTTCAGAAAAAGGTGTCATTGGATCCACATATACCTCTTTTATATAGGTATATGTGATCGTATTTCTATCCAAATACTAAACCGAACTTAAAACTCATCCTTATTTAGAAACCTTGATTGATAATGTTTTTTTGATGTGTGAAAACAAAAAGAAGTGATAACTTTTTTACTCTTCTTTTTAACGCGCAGAAGATACTAGTATACGTTGCAAAGTAGCTTACTATAATTTTATCTTTTGATAATGTGGGGATATCGGATATTTCTATATAAATTTCTCGTCTACTGCGTATACTACATATATAAAGTATTTATACTTATATATATTTACTTTATTTATATATATAACACTCTCTCTCTTTAACTGTATTTTATTGTACGCATGTAAATGTAAAAACAAAAACCAAGTTCAAGACATCATAAATATATTACTTACGTAATTGCAGCTGGAAAGAGATTTCCATATAAAGTAATATGCACAAAAGGGATCTTTTTATTATTTCAAACATTTCGTGTGAGATATGCGATTATATAGGTTCCGCCATGTGAAGACTGATAGACTCCGTAAAAAAACGCGAGACACAAGAATGTTATATATATATATGTATACATATTACAATAGTCTAAAAAAAACAAAACAAAAAACAAACACAGGAAGACATCCAGACCGATGTAAATTATTTATTAATAAGTAGAAATAATTATTTAAAAAAACGATTACACGATTGCGTTCAAGTTAACTGACATTGTTCCAGGAAAACAGTTTGCAAGTCGAGAATCGAGATTTAGAGCGACTTCGGACTTTACTCATTGTCAAATGTTTTCTTCTTCCGTGCGAATTGAACTTTACATTCAAATACAAGCAATAAAAAATTGCCGAGGTTGCTCTAATATTTATTCTGATGTCTCTCAGAGGGACAAACACGGCACAAACAAGATAATGCATTTGTATATATAATAATATAATTAGTGAAGAAAAAAAATAGCAGATCCATGTGAAGATCCTGATGGTTTTCTTATCTTTATCGGCAGGGCAATGTGAAAGGCGACGTCTGACGTCGCGGCATCGAATCGCGAGCCGCGACCCCTGTATACGATACCGCGTAGGTAAAGTAGGTACCTGTTTACTAGACTAAAAAAAAAGAAGAAAACCTTACAAAGTAACGGTAGCAGAGAGGTCTAATTAATTACTATTTATTGATACGATATATAGTAACGATATGCCGTACGTGGCCGAGTTTCTCGAGTAACTCGGTTACTCGGTGACTCGGCGAAACTATAAACTAGAGTAAGAGGATGACAATATTTCGAAAGCCGCCACGTTGTCGTCCGCTGATTTAATTACGGATACTCTAGTGTGTCGCGCACACTAAATGTAATTGCAACAATTTTTTTTTATTTTTATTGAAATGGTTTTGTAGCAAGCTCATTATTGGCCAATCTGTTACTTGGTTTTCGAAAATATTTTACAATCCAAAAAAGAAGAATAATTTATTGTGACAATTTTTATCTTACTTTTTTTATCTAGTTTAACAATTATGGCACTGGTTTGATTGCTCGATATTTGCGTATCGCAAAATATCGTCTCTTACAATTGATGATATAAGAATGAATGTGATAGATGTAAATTTCTTCTTCTACGGTATTTTGTATTTTTATTAAATGTCGTATAACGTTTTGTTTTGTTTTGTTTTTTTTTTTTAACCATGACACGCGATCTGTGATTGATTAGATTTGCTATTTTTTACGGCTGCACACTTGAGTCACCACGGTTACACATTGCCCCGACCGAAAAACAGAATATATACGTATCAATATTCTGCATCCTACGCACACGCGCGTGTATACATACGTAAAAAAAAAAGAAAAAAGAAACAAATTCACACACAGTACATTGCCTATATATTTACAAAAGACCGGGTACAATGCATTCGTTCCAACGATTATGCGGAAGAAATACTTAAATACAGGTGTGCCTAGCAGCCGAAACAAAAAAAAAACAAAAAAAAAAAATAACGTGGGCAACACTGCTTTATCGAAAACGATAAAATCGAAGAGAAAGATTATAAATAAAAAAAAAATGAATTCTATATATATATATAAATATATATACATATAAAAAAATTATATATAAATATATTTAAATATAAATATATATACGATACTCTATCATCTCACAGCTACAACAGACGTACATAGTTATTTTGTAGTGTCTCGCATTATGTAAACATGTACACATAAAGAGTATGACAGTGACGATATGTTGATGATAATTGCAATGATAAACGATGTCTATGCGAGTGAAGTATGTATTAATGTATAATGACGACGAGGACGATGACGAATGACGACGATGGATAATAGTATTATAATGCTGTCATGTCGCGACCGTGTATTGTATTATATTATATAAGAGTCTGTCCATATATTAATAATAATAATTATTATTATTATATTAATTATAATATAGCTGTGTTTGAAAACGAGAAATAAATTGTGGTTGAATATGAAATAGGAGGTGGTGTGTGAAGACAACGCGCGGACATACATTCCCCTTATCACGCACACACACATACACACGCGCGCACACACATATATACACGCGCAGACACACACATATCGTGTGTATTTACTTGCACACCGTGTACATTTAAGTTCATATATATATATTCCCTCTCTTGAAGGTCAATCCCGTCGAGTAAAGGGTATCATCTTTGCGGGATGTGATTCTCGGGAGTGAAATCACGATTTCTGCACTTTGTGTGCGGATATAGAGATTAGTACGCCACTGGCTTCCTTTCGAGAGGGTAGCCCAACATACCCGGAGGTTGCGTTTATACGAATTGCAGCGGAAGGAACCATTGTATAATCCAAGATGGCCTCCACTTCGGAGAGGATTATTATTGGCTAATACGAAGCAAGAGGCCCCGCCTTGGCTCAGGCTCGTGACGGGATGATTTATTGGGATTTCTCTCTGTCTGTTCGCCCCTGCGCTTGCAACGAACACACCGTGCCTAGCTCGGCTAGACGGTAGGTATGTTTAGGATTTGCGATATTCGATTTCGACATCCCGACGAAGTGCAGCTGCAACTGTTTTTTTTTTCCTTCAAGACGGACGTCTTCATTCCACGTGTCCACGTGCAGTAGCCCGAGGGCATGTGACCCTCGACAACTGTCAATATATCAGATTCATTTTCAGATTGCGACCTGTGTCCCGGCTCCTTTGTGTTATTTTTTTTTTTTTTTTGTCATGCTTGTTGAGTCTCTCAGTACCGCAAGTTTTCGATATTCTTTTTGTAACATCACACTTACAATAAGACGAACACAAAAACTCAAGTGTTGTTTCGCTTAAACGCACATTCGGGTAACATAAAGTAAAGTAGCACCACAGGTAATTCAGATGTCTGCGTATTATTACACGCAACATAATTACTTAGTAGACCATTTTGCGTACCGTTAACTCTTAAGGTGTATGATTAGGAGCGTTAAATGTATGTAGATTGATCGATTGCATTAAATACATACTTGCGATCGTCGAGCGCTGTACGAAGAGATTAACGGACTGATGCGAAGATCTATTGCGCGCTGGCTGACACGACGAAAGTTGAATGTAACCAGTGGAAGTCTCTCTTTCCCTCTCTCTCTCTCTCTCTCTTTCTCGTAATGTTATCACATTTCCGGAACTGGGTAACAAATCCAGGTCAAGCGGGAGAAGCGGAAGAATTCATCGCCGAGTGAGTAAAGTGGATTGCGTATGTGCGGTTTAAAGCAAACGCGGAAATATATACAACAGTGACCTTTGCCAATTCGGTTGTTGCAGGTGCATTCGCGTTGCAAATGCGTGGAGGTGAGAAGCGAGAGCCCATATAGGCAGGAAACAAGCGGAGGGAGCGAGATAGGAGGATGGGTGAGAGAGCGAAGAGCCGGCGAAGTAGAGACCTGGCAAGATAGAGAAGCCGGTGGGAGGATGGCGGTTAGAATTTATGGCCGCTTTATCACTTTACCGGCCTTGCCGCGTCTCCTTTAGCCGTGAGGAGGGCAGGATCTCACGATGAACTTTGGCACTCGACTACGCTGCACTCGACGAGCGGTGAGCCCGTTAACTTTCTTGTTTACTCGCATTTCGCGAGAGATTACAAGTACACCTGTTTTCTCTCTCTCTCTCTCTCTCTCTTTCTCTCCTTTTCTTTCTCTCTTCCTTCAAGTTTCTTTTTCTTTTTGTTTTGAAATCGAAATAGAACGATGCGCCGACAAAACTCGATTTTTGTCCGGATCTCTTTCTCTTCGGATAAACAATTTCTTCAAGGACCGATATATCGCGGACAAAAATATGTATGTTACAATATTCAACGGTACGAACGTTGAATATTGTAAATGAGAAACAAATAATATATAGTCGAGAAAAAAAAACACAATATAAGATAAAAGTGCGAGATAAAATCTCTACCCCCGGCCCGAAGACTGTTATATTCCTGTGTGTACGTCTCCGTCTAAATTTATGTCTTTATATATTTAGTGCACACGCGCGCGCGCTAGGCACCGGGACCGTTCTCGCATGCTTCATTATACTTATGGCCGTTTAATGGTCGGATTTTAATTCACTTGGTCCACTGAGGGGAATTGTTCCCGGCGGTTAACAGGAAAAGTGGCGCCGACCAAATCCAGGAATATCTAGTGTAAACACATTAATAACAGGTCTCTCACGAGTAACTTATTGCATACACATGTGTGGACGCTCTTCGCCGCGCGGGCGCGAGGGGAGGGGGCCTCGTAAAATTTACGTTATACTACCTGTCGGCATGACGACTACAACTACATAACGCATAAAGTAACCCCCATTAATAGACCATAAATTCTATCCCCGCAGCACCGTTGTTATGTATGAGCGTCGTTAGTGTTAATAGAGTGTTAACGGCTTCTATGCCGCTCTCGATTCTGTCCAGGACGTAGGTGACGGAGGTGATGTAGGTAGAAGCGTGACAGGGGGAGAGGAGAGAATGTTAAGCGGTCGCCATAGAGGAATTCTGGTTGCGTGCTGCCCGGCTACTATTAGCCTCGTGCTTCTGCTATTTTGCATAGAGAATGCATCAATTTTCGGCGCTTCCCCCCCCCCGCTCGCTGACCCCCTCCTCCCCTTCTGGGGCTATATCGCCACCTTCGACGATTTTGTCTCCTCGCCGCGCTCCTCCTGGGCCATATCCCCACCTCAATTTCCGCCGCGTATCATTCGGCATCCTCATACACACGATGCTTCGTAATAATGTACATACATCGTATCGAAGGGGTAATTGATATCGCCGATATCACGTTTACTTGTCTCTGGAAATGCGCGTACGCGATAAACGCTCGCTTGTCCCGAGCTGTTTCCGCAGCGTTTCGCTTCCGTTGATGATAATCGGCTTCGATTTGCGCGATAGAGATGCCCGATAATGTACAGACAATTGCAATGAGTTTGCGGACATTTGCGCGTTTGCACCGCAGGCAAATCCGATTGAAGCGATTTTACGCGTGCGTAATGAATTTAGATAAATACGCGTATCCTATATAAATTTGTCAACGCGGATTAATTTCCACTTTCTGTTTGCACTGTTAAATTAGTTATTAATTCGGCTTTTATTTACAGCGGTAATAAATACAAGTTATTTTATCATCTGGTTTTTTTTAATAGAACCAGTATAGTTTTTTGGTCGAAAAATGATGAAACAATTTCTGCAAAGAGCTCGCGCGACACAACTCTCAAGAAATATCAGTTCAGATTCTCACATCGTGTATAAAAATATTATGTACACTACAGAGTTTTAGAGGATATATAAACATGTGTGTTTTCTTCTTACTTTCTTAAATGATTTAAAAAAAAAAAAAACATCGTTTAATGCAACCCACTTTCGTGTGTGTAAACAATATTGCGCTTCGGATGGATCATTGTATGTTGCGGAGGAGACCGTTGGATACATAACGTATAACGGGACATAAATCAATAATATCGCTACCCCTTCTCCTTTCTTCCCTCCCTAGGATACTCACTATCCCCGAACACCGTTACTGCTCTGCAAACCGCCAAGCGAAGCCGGCGTCTCTCTCTTCCGCAATCAATGTTCACGTCTGAAATCTCACACACAAACAACATATGATCTCTAATACATCTACTCGGTTAATTAATACGCTTTAGATTAACACACTGAAATGTAGAAAAATCGTTTTATGAATTTAAATAATTCCAGTAACATATTTTTTTTTTTTTTGTTTTTATTGACGTAACATACTGAAATTGTTATCATTAAATGACGGAACGTAGTAGCTGCTTTAGAAACTCGAGAGAATATCTGATGTAGAAGAACGTAAGATTTAAATGGAATTGGATTTGTGGTTTTTGTCAAAGACCACATCTTTTTTTTTTTTTTTTTTTTTTTTTTTTTTTTTGACCTGACGTTTGTCAAAGTATTAATGCAAATTTATTTCGAGCGGAGCGCATTTCTACGTGTTTTAGGAAGTTTGGGTCCAGACGCGGGGCGGGCCGATATAGAAAGGCTAAATGCAAAACCTTGTAAGGGGAGAGACTCGCGTACTCCGAGAAACTAACAAAACATCCTCGCAATTAGCCGGATGTCCCGATGACATCAACGGAGCATCCCCCGGGACCGCCAACCGTGCTACGTAGCCTCGCGACAGAAATTTCGCCGCTGCGCGCCACTCCGCCGACTTCGGTCCCCTACCGCTCTCTACCACTCATGTTGCTCCTACCAAACGGCCGTCTGCGGCCTCTCAACGGGATTCTAGGTGACGATGTCCTACTCTCTCTTTTCTTCTTTCTCTCTCTCTCTCTCTCTTTCTCTCTCTATCTCTCTTTTTTTCTTTCTTCCCAGCTACAGATATGCTAAATAATAAAAACTTATCGGATTTATGTCGCTCAGAATTGGACACGGGTGGAGCGGGCGCGGGGAAGAGGCACACGCGGCGGGCGCGGAGTCGAATGAAATTGAAAAGTAGCCGGGAGATATGGCTCTACCGACGAATATATCGGTAGACAGACGAATGGCGTGGGAATGAGCAAGGGGTTGGAACGAGTAAACGGGACATGAAAAACTGCCGCGCGAGGGCTGATAGACTGAAAAGTGCTTGTTCGACGGACGAACGTTTTTTAAAATCTTTCGCTGCCCTTTTTTCACTCCGAGGTCATTGGGATGCATTGTACGCGAGATTGGCGCAAATACGTTCGCTTCATTGTTCCGCTGTTAAAAATATCGCGACCTCGTCGATTCAATAAACTTTCATGAGGAACCACGGCGACGTAAAAAATAGTATTTTGCTCGACACTCGACTTCGAGAAAATGAGAAAGAGTCTGTTCTTAGTTTTTTTATGTTTCATTAATATTATATTGCATGATTATTTTTATCGTATGGTTCTTTTGTTATTATAACTGTTATTACACTGTTGACAGTGACTACAAACGTTGCATTTGCTTATATTGGCAGTTTAATATATTTTTATAATTTTTTTCGATTATATTTGCACAAAATAACAATTGATTAATATTAATTTTTTTATTTCAGATCCAATTAAACGTCAAATGTTCGTGGATTTGAGGAATTATCATGGATCATAATGGATTTAAAAAAAAAGATTTTATCAACTTGTCAAAATGAAAGAAGAATTTCACACACTACTGTACGACCAAGCACAAATGATGGCCTACCAGCATCACTTACGATACTAATTATGGATAACGATTCGATCAGAAAATATAGATGAAATCGAGATGAAGAACAAAGAAGCTGCGTAATTGGATCCGATAAAAAAAATCGAAGAAAGATTATACAAATCAATGCAAAAAATTTAAATTAAAACCTTTAAAATTAATATTTAAAAAATGTTATTATCACCAACAAATTGACGACTTATATCAAAGTAAGTTCAAGTGTTGAACTGGATATCAAGACAGATATAATGGCACAGTGATAGATACGATTGTCAATGATCAGTATAGAAACGATCTGAATGAGAATCGGTACGACATTTTAATTAAACAATGCGATTCTACGTTTGTTTACTGGGAGCACTGTTCGAAAGTGGCGCCTTTTCGTTGAGACCGGCGACCATTAGACTGCTCCCGTGACACTCGAGGTAGAGTATGATGGTTCCATCGAGTAGGTAGTGCCTAGACGGAGCTCCACCCAGCACTTAGTTTACGTCGCGATTGCGGCCCCGGGCACGGCCGTTTCCAGAGTACAGTCACGCCCCTGCCATGCGAGTACTGTACTCCCATTCGCTGGCCCATATCTCATCTGGTCCATCGCATTAGCCTAATCTGCCAGCAACGTGAACGGGGAGAAAAAAAAAGTACGGCCATCGACGTTGCCACTGACGAGAGAGAAATCGCGGCGAGGTGCTGCCACCTTCGTGGCGAGATCGAGAGGATGACCGGTTATCGAATCGATTTTTTCCTACGAACGACTCTTGTTCCGCTCTCATTTCGGCTAGTAGTTTCGATTTGATTGTCCGTATATTTTCTGACGTTAATATTTCCTTATGCCAGTTTGTAATTTGCAGTTACATTTCGCTCGCGCACGGTTAGAAACGCGAAAATCGTTCCACTCGGCTGACTGGTTCACCATGAAGACGATCGCCATTAATGGGTAAGATGTTACGCTTCAATATTTAAGTGTTACGGATTGCGAACGAAACTTCTCTCTGTATCAGTTATAAATCACACTTATGAAACTCGATTCATAATGAGGTTTGTTGCAGTAATATTATCGGTTTGATGTAATATTGTCAATTTGTCGAAACACCGAGTCTTTGGTGAAAAAAAAAAAAATCGCGCAAATTCTTTAATTTCTTTCCAGAAAGTCAAATTGTTCTAACAAAACTGTTATAGGTTGACGAAGTAATTTTGGATGCATAAAAGAAATAAAAATCTAGGTGTAAATGTCAATAAGTACTGAGAATGAAGGTTGTTTATTATTTAATGAGTATTTAATGTTACAGTTTATTTCCGTTATCAAACGCTGCTCATCATCAAGATGTCGACTTATTATCTAGCGACATCGGGAATTCATCACAAAAGCTGTGAAATTGGTAAGTACTTTGGATGCATGGCCGCAAATATGTTTTATAATAAATATAATAAAAATAATAAATATAATAAATATAATAAATATATCGCGATCTTTTTTAATGTGTGTTTTGAGGCATATGAAACATTTTAAAATAAATTAGTAATCGAAGTAGAAGATACGGCGTAAAAGTAATAAAATTTTGATTCTGTAATTATTAAAATTTCCTCATGTGTTTAAATCGTATACAATTTCGAAATAACAGTTTTTAGAAGCTTTGTTTGCTATGTTAAAGTGATTAATTTACTTCTGATGACAATTTTTTTTATAATTGTTTTGCGACATCAGAAATGCTACATCAGAAATAATTTTCTATATATCTTTGCTATAACTTTTACGTGATTCGTTGAACAAAAAAAAAACAATTTTAAAGTAACGAGTTCAAATATATAAAAACGTAAGTGTAGAAGTTCAGAAAAATTTGTGGCGGAGACTTTGTATTGTCGTTCTTCTCGATATAGCTCGATATAATTTTTGTTAGAGAATTGCCAGTTTCATTAAACGGCAAAGAAAAAAAAAGAGGAAAGAAGAGAGAGTTATATTACGGTGAAAATTGTACACATATGCTATAATCTTGTTTGTCGGTCTTACACCGCCATAGGCTATTTTCTGAGCTTGTGCGGATATATTGCGAGGCATAAATTTTCGTTTCATTTAAAAATGCGTGACGTAAAAGTCAGAAAGAACCTCCGGTACACACGGAGAGACGGAGAGGTACGTTAGGTTATGTGCCACGCTCTCTGTGGAAGAAAAAAGCCAGATGTCAGCCGAGAGGTAGGTCAAATATTGCGTCGATTTTCGGAGGCACCATAAATTGTTCCAGTTTTCAAAAAGAGAAACCACACAACACGTGTGCATACGCACGACACACACTGTAAGCTTTCTTTTATTACGGAAATGCCGACGGTATTGTTCCGAGGTTTTGAATAAGCCAAAACTCTGTTTAAAATGCAAAGTTGGAATTTTTCTCTGTATCAAAAATTACGTACCATATACATACACACATCGAGATTGTTTTTTTTTTGACAAGTAAATTTGTTGCTTGTTGATTGTTTCAAGTTATATTTTCTGTTCCGTCTGCTTTTGAAACGTGCCTGAAAACAAATCACACAATTTGTTTCTAATTATTTCACGATTTCTTCCAATTGCGTGTGAGAAAATTGTGAGTACGATTATATCATCTGTGCGATTATGTAAGTGTTTTACAACAAATCTTGTGAAGATGATGTCTTCATATCGAGAATTCGAACGGTTGTTCGTCGATTTCAGAAAACTATGTTTTATACAGGATAATTTTTTAGTTACTTATTATTAATAACTTTGCAATATGAGATGTCGATCTGCTTTAGTTTTGTTCTCGATCATTCGTAGATAATTAGCTTCTCGAATAGCGTATTATTCGGCTTTATTATTGTTCCATAACATAGAATTAATAGCGTCAGTATGTTCAGATACAACACCTGTTCTAACAATGACTTTATTGTCGTATGCATATAAGATTAATGATGTCCTAATGACTACACGAGCCGTTTTGAGGCGCGACTGTCTGCCAAAATATAACTCAATTCCGTGATGGATACCTATTGGCGCCCTTTTGTATCTTTAAACGATGCTTTTTAGTACGAGTCCAAAAGTTCATCTTACAAACGCTGATAAATTATTCTCTGTTCATTATACTCGTGTCTGGACGATAGACTCGTCTTGTACCTGCAAATTTGAAAAATATAAGAAAAAAGAATTTTAAAAAAACTATATTTTGAATATAATATTCACAAGCATAAAAATCTATAGTTATTGGCGATATTCGATAATAAAATAATAATCGTGACATTGTTTACGTGAATTTTTATATGTTCTCCTCTGATCATCTTGTCGTCACTTCCTTCGAAAATGTTGTCCAAAAAATAATAATATATTGAGATAGATATTGTCATCTTACTTATGAAAACGTGAATAAGCACGTAAAGAAACTTTATGAGAGATAAGAAGTAATTAGTTTATACTGCTATAGTGTCTCGTAAGATGTTTTACCGTCGCACAGAGATATTATTCGTACTCAACATTCTCTAAAAGCAAGTGCTGCAAAAATTCTATTTGGCAATGTGCTAGTGACATATTTATCATATAAAATTTTGCTCTTGATTTGTATATTATTCTAATACAAATCTGTGTCTTTTGAATGAACTCTTTTATGTATCATTTTGTTCCGTTTTTATTTTTTCATTTGCAATAGTTTTGATTCGCGAAAGTTTTAAAAGTCGTAGACTGATACTCGGTTTGATCGAAATATGAAATCGAGAGATAGAAAACTTCGGAAAGTTTCTCTTCAATCGAATTATCTTCTTTACGTCTTTGAAATTCATCAAAACTCTCGTAAAATAAACTACAAAAGATGACGTTGCACATTTTGATGTAATTAAAAAACTAATCTAAAATATAACGTCGAACTAAATTACACTACAGTTTACGCGCGTACAGTTTTAATTATTATAATACAGAACAGGTTTGATAACAATCGAGACACGATTTCTATGTAGAAAGCGCTCGGTCTTGTTATAATAATGAAATATTAGAGCCACAATAATTAACGTATTATTTTAATTTTCTTCATTATGCAATTAAAAACATTATGCGAAGACAAATCTCTCTGAGTTTCAAATAACTAAATTGTAAGTTTTCTCTAGAAAACAGTGTGTTCAAACATCATACAATAAAGTTCTCAATATTAGTAATGTAGGATATTTAACATACAACATATATTACTAATTATTCAACATAAAATTAATGTTTTCTGGCTGTAAGAGGAACAGAAATGAAAAAATAGCAGGGAATATGTAGCAATTCTATGTATACACATGTATTTTTTCTTTTTTTTCTTATATTCTCAGATATGTCATTATCAATACTATTTCTTGGTAAAAACAATCTTCTTTTCTTCGATTTATGTAGATGTAGATGGTCGGTTTCGCATGACTGATCCGTTTAAATTCGCGTCCTCATCTTCTTGTACTTCTTCCGCGTTTAGTAATCAGCGAAAGCAGTAAGAATATTACGTAACCCTTTGATGATTGTGCTGTTTACTGTCTTCGTTTGCTATTTGATTCTTACCTTCTTTCGCAACAATTTACATTTAATTGTGATCATGACGTTTTTTTTCGCACGCACATCATTCAAACTGAAAAACTTACGGTTTAATTTCTCAAAACATCACCTGCAATTAAATTAATAATGTATAAAATGTGTAGAAATAACGTGCCTTGTTACAATATTTTTGCAATTTACGTTTGTGCAACTTACGTTTGTGCTTTTGATTTTTGATGATACAAATAAAATCCATCTTTTTGTTTCAAATTACTCTTGATAAATATTAGTTGATATTACGCTGCAAATGTTGAGGTGCTTTTAATTGAGAAATAAAATCTGAAAGAAAATCGTATATTTTTTTATTACTTTGGTATATTATTGCTTAATAGTAAATAATAAGTTTCTCATACTTTCGCTAACAAAAACGTTGTTTTTAATTATATTATACTTGTAAAATTCATTGTTTTACGTATCTTTACTGATTGGCAAAAGATAAAATAATTTTACTTTAATAATTAAATAATTAAATAATTTTTATTTTAATAATTAAATAATATTTCACGTTAATAATTAAAGACGTAATTAACAACAATTAACATTAAAATGACGAATGGAGAAAGCTTTGGCAAATATATGTAAGCGGCAAGTGTAGTATGTGATTAATAGAAGATCAGTTTGAGACAAAATTTATGCAGGGATGCTCTTTTGCCTGTTGGGGATATCAAAGCTACTGCGAACAAATAAATCCAGTCGCATTCCTTGACGATGAATTTCATTCGTGCTACGCACAGAAGGGAACGACGAGATTTGATTTGTAGGGAACAAAATGGGTCGCCATGATGTCCGCATCAACGCGAAATGACGAAGTGCTATACACCATGAGTTAACATTTTTGGTAGAAAGCCATTAAGAAAATGAAACAATTCTAATGCACGTAATGTTGTACGCGTTATTTATTTCTATAATATTTGCTGATGCGTACGTGGCGAAAAACGTAATGTAATACACACAGTCGAGAGTATATTACTAATACTATCAAAACAAAAAGCAAAAAAATATTTACAGACTCGTATCTCTAAATAGCGAGTAGCGCAATAACAATGTAATTTGGAATATTTGATATAATAACCATTAAAAAGTAATGTGCGCGTACGTGCGCTGCGGCGACACACGTCGCTATCCTCTCTATCCTCTCCCCTCCCCAAAAGGTTTTCGTTTATACAATATTTAATATTTCACAATTAATATTCCTTTTTTCCACTCAAATAAAAATGAGAACGAGCCGGGCAAAAAAGGGCGACTACTATTAATAACGCGGCAAAGTTAAAAATGTTTACACCGCAGGTTGCAGTTCATGCGAAAACTCGCGGTCGTAACGACGGTATAATTTTGAACACTGCTTCGTACTTAACGCTGCGTCTGATATTTTAACGTTACAACCGTCTGTTACTATCTATCTACATGCATATATAAACGTATGCGCGAGCGAACGCAAACTCGAGCAATTCCTTGCAAAGAAGTCGCAGTTACAACATAATAAAATACGTTACAACACACATTCACACACGTTTGATCGTACGCAAATTCCAAGTCAAGCGACGTTTATAGCACGCGCAGACAAAGAAAAACAAATAATATATCGCGCGAAGGGAAAAAGTTATAAGATGTGCGGGAACGGACGTGCAACTAATATTAATAACGTGGCAAAGTTAAAAATGTTTACTGTGTATTACGGCTGATATGAGGGCCACGAGCATAGCAGCAGGGTCCCTTGTGATTGATCGCACGTCTCTACGTCTCTCCCTCTGACAGGGTGTTCCTATGGATATTGCCTTGGCACGGTCCTGTGCACGCTACGATCCCCTTTGCCTCCCACCTTCGTGTCTATAGAGACACCATACCGATCTATTCTGTCCTCCTTCCCTTCCTCACCCCTGTCCACTCAATGAATCAAATCGCCCTTCACCTTTACTCTTTCTTTTTTTTTTTTTATGCCAAAATTTAACATCACCTTCGAGAAATTCGATGGTGATGTAAACACACACGCTTGTTGGTAGTGATTTTTAGTTTTGCAATTTTTTCGATTTTTTTTTGTTTTACAACAATCAATTCAAAAACTCGGTACAAGCCGTTTGAAAGTGTCGGCTTTGTCTTTAATAATAGATATGTTACGTACATTGACAACGTGTAAATTATATCTTGCGGAAAAGAAGCGCAATTATTTCTTTGAATATACAGTAGACCGTGTGTGCGTAACGATCAGCTATTCAGAATAATTACACATCCACTAATGTTAATAACCTAGTTATAAACTCGAACACGTACATACGTATCATATACAGCGCACAATAATTGCGTCAAAGATCACGCTTAATCGTTCTTTAAGTTTGTTAGATCGGCATTAGGCGTACAATTACGTACGTATTTTGTGCGTCACGTTTCGCGTTTCAACTTCTTCTTTTTTTTTTTCTTGCAGAGTTAATGAATGTTCTAGTCACGCTAATTAAGGTTTTATTATGGACTATCTCTTGATGGCAAAAAAAAAAATCGGCTGCGACACAAAAACACAGTGACGTAATTTGCGAAGTAAAATACTCTTCGAATATAAAGATTCTAGAAAAGAAAAAATAACTCGACGTTAAATCATTTAATTAAGCATAAGAACGGCGAGGTATTAACGAGTTGAGAAGGGTTACTATCTTGTGCAACGTTGTAATTTACAGCCGTTATATATAAATTGTTTTTTTTTCCTCTCACATAACCTTGTTATTAATATTGCTTCTTATTATTATACTTTGAAAAAATAAATGTGACGGTTTTTGTGTCGCTACATATATATATAGTAACCGTGTCACACTCGTGGATTTTGCGACTTTTAATTTACTTGATAATTATTCGCGCATCTTTAACAAGACTACTTCCTCTCTTTTTTACGTAATGTGGTTATATCGGGATGTCAACTCCGAGTAAAGGCCGACAATTCGAATCAGTTATTAATATTGACAAAGAGGGAAAAAAAACGGAGAGGGAGGAGGGGAAATTACGTTTTTTGTTTTGAAACTTCGCAAGAGATTGTGCAACACGAGCACAAGTTGATTCCTTATATATAGTTTCCCGTGCGTACACATTACGCTTTTAATCATCGCGAGAGTAAGTTTGCGAGAGAGAAATCTCATTAACACATGTATATTTCTTACTCAACGCACATATATATATATATATATATATATATACGCGCGCGAGGCGGTTCCTTGACCTTTAGCTCTGGTGCCTCCATACATGTTTAGTAGCAACTGGTTGCAGTAGCAAGAATTAGCAATTAATCTTTCGGTTGGTGTTACGAATGGGGATGGAGAACGATCTGGACGCGAGGGAAGGAACACGGGAGGGGGGGGGGAGAGGAATGTAATAAAGAGAACAGAGAGCGAAAAGAAGAAGCGGACAAGCGAGAGGCCACATGAAAGAGAGACTTACAAACTATCTATTATGTTATAACTTAAGTTATAACACGCGCGCACAGTAATACCCGCGTATGTATAATTCTCTCTCATCCGTGCGTGCCTCTTCTTACACACGTAACGGGATGTGTATTATTTGATATGAAAAATAATATACCGTTAAATTGTATTCGGTACCAGTAGGTAGAGACTGCGATCTAATTGTTGCATTGTTTGCATAATATATGATCTATAAGTCTCTCTCTCTCTCGTTCTTTCCGTCTGTCTGTCTGTCTCTCTTTCTCTCTTTCTCTCTCTCTCTCTCTCTTCTACTGATTTATATGCACGTATTTGAATATTCGTAATGGTGAATTAACCTGAGAGATTAGGGTATGCTTTGTTGCGCGTTCTCCGCGCGTGAAAAGTAATTCGTTATGATAGTGATTTCCAATAGGACAACGCACACTGTTTCCCCTCATCTCATCGACAGCTCGGCGCTGTCTTACAAAGAAATGGGCAGCAGTGGCGGCGGCGGTGGGTATAGGTAGGTCCCTCGGGAAGCTGTGTGATCCTTCCTTTCTCGCTCCCTCGTGCGGCGCGAACGGGAAGGCGAGCGAAGCCAGCGGAGAAGGAGGGACCGCATCTTGCTCCGCAGGACTCCCTCTCTCGCCACCGGGGTCTCGCTATTTATTTTCCAGGATTTCAGAGTCCGAAGCCATTAATCTCCGCTCCGCAGCGTCAGTAGAGCGCGTCAGGGCGACGTCGGGGTGCGTGGCGTCGCCGACGTCGCTCTGCTCTTAGCCGCAGCCTCGTGTACAGGGTTTGGAACCGCGGCGGCGAGGTAGGGGAGGGAAGGGGGGGATCCGAGAGAGAGAGAAGGGAGAGAGAGCCGAGAGATGAGGTGTCGGTAGGAGAGGTCGTGGAAGTTGGTCAGAGTGGAGGGAAAAGGGACGTGTGGTCGGGACGAGTGGGGATCTAGGCTGGTTCGTCGAATGGCGGGGGTAAGAGAGAGAGAAAGCTCCGGAGAGGGAGGTGCTGATGGCGGCGACGAGAGGGGAATGGTCGTATGGTAGAGTTATGCAAAAAATATCTGCCCACAAAAAGATCGGATAAAGAAGGTACGGGGGATATTAGTGTATTAGAATTCAGCTCTGTCGCCAGTGGTTGATGCCACAGTCGATGATTTATTCCGCGACTGTCTCGCGCAGCGACCGGCGAGTTAATTATTGCTCTCAAACTCTTTTCGGCAAGAAAACGCATCTTGCCGCGGCCTATAAAACGCGATGATTTTTTTATAATTCTCCGCGAAAACGCGAAGAGTGCCGTAGTTTGCCGAAAAAACAAATGTTGTTCGTTCGATGTTTCCTTTCGCATGTAAGAGGCCGCAGGCCTTACGCTATTGATTGAGAATCGCGAACTCTCACAGTCTCTCTTCCCTCGTTTAATTAACATTTTGCTTTTCGCAAAGAAAGACGTCAAAGTCCCATGGTTAGATCCACACTCTGAAACTCCCCTTGTGTCCGCAAAGAGACACTCGCAGTTACCCTTCGTGCTCTTTCACCCCTTTTATTGTTTATCCCGCCTACTTATTATGTCAGCGTCACACCGCCGTCTCTGGAGTACCTAACCCCTCTCTTGATATTCTAATCGGACAATTCTCATCTACGGGCTCTCGTCACTTCCCCCTCCCTGTCGTTCGCCCGGACGTCTAGCCTGGAGATTCCCGGAATTCCTGACATCGGCGATAACTCTTAAATTCCTGCAGGATGAAAGAAGCACAACGCCGTCGGCAGAACGTCCGGAAGAAATACTGTTCTGCTGTTGGAGGGCGCCGATTCTTTCATGTAGGGACGAGAGAAATTCCTTCTCTCAACAATCGTGGAGATAAAATGGAGGCAAGAAATCGATAACGTTATTTTTTGCGGGATATCTCATGTTCTATGCATTTCGCCTGATGATCGTGTATAGATATGTAATATCAATTTTGTCCAAAAAAAAAAAAAAAAAACCGAGATTATTTTGAGAAAAATAGATTTTAGACCTCAATAGATTGCAAACGTTTTTAATAACATTTAATAAATTGTTGCTAAATTATTAGTAATTATTTATTATCTTTGATATCGAAGTGGTTAACCAACTAACTTTTGCCTGCCTCGAACTTGCTTTCGAAGCTGTGTGTAGCACACACAGTGTCTAGAATCTCAATATTATTACTATGTAAATCACCCCTTCTCTACGACATGCTGACGCTCACGGTGACAGCCCCCGGAGTGCTTCGTGGCAGGATGGATGAGCTCTAGGTTCTTATTAGATATTCTCGCGCACAAACTCCGATCTGCAAACCTGTTCTATCGTCGTGCGTCGATACACGTTCTCCACCCTTACCGGAGAAGAGAGACGCGCTTTTCTTCACCACGGGCGGCATGTAATTGAATGCAAAATTGCATTTGGTTTTCAAGCGGTAGCGCGGCGTTATTGCCCTTCGCCGTTCATTGCTCTAAAGCATTAATCTTTTGCGTTATTTCACATGCAGACGGACGTTGTGTAAAAATGTATAGTTTTTGTTTAAAAACAGATTATCGGAGCAAGATCCTAATTTTTGTTAAATATATACTTTAACGGAGTAGAGCTATGGAGTCACACACAAGTAAGTAGAGGATAAAAATAAAGTCTCTCCCGAGCGGAAACCGGATCTCTTAAGGGTTCTGCCCTTCAGCTGCCACACGTGCTAGACGAAACGAAGAGGTGGAAACACGCAATTTCGGCAGAATTAATGTAAAGCTTTCGTGAGACCAGAGAAATGGGGGCAGAGAGAAGGAAAGAGAAAGAGAGTCACAGAATTGTGTGTGAGTGGTGAATTACCGTTATAGTTACTACATTAATGCACTTTTAATGCGATTTAATTACGAATTTAACTACTTCGTGAGGTTCTCGGATTTTAACGAGCTCCGCGAATAATAACGCGAATAAGAATTCTCTCTCTTTCTGTCGAGTCGCGTTACTTAAACACATCCATAAATAATAAGATTGTTCTTCTCTGTGAGGTCGATAAGAAATATAAAAGTCACGCGAACAAAAAGTAAGCAGGTAAACAACAATGCTTTTGACGTCGTCTTCTTGGCGCGTAGAGAGATCTTGCGTAAGAGAAATAAGAACACCGCGTGCGGGCAAAAACGCGATTCTTTTGTTAGTATCGGAAAGGAGCGAATCAAATCGGGTGACGCGAACGATTCAACCTCCTCCGGAGAGGGAGAAAGGGGGGATTGAAATTCTTCGATAGGAGAGACGTCGGGTGATGCCACCGCCCCAATCTACCCGGCGAGCGAGTGACTACCAACATTAGTCCACTGACATCATTGACACTTTTATTAATGACCCCGTTGCCCGAGGCATCTCCCTCCGCCGGCATCACCCTCCACGACCCCTTGTTCGCCGCCAGGTTTTCCACCGCCGCCGCCGCCGCCGCCGTGGATGCAGTCACGATAGCACCGAGATTCGTTCGTTTCCTCCCATCTCGCACACTCCGTTTCTTTTTATTTTTTTCTCCAGCATTATTGTATTCCCCCGCAGGAGAAATAGAGTTTGGCCTTTTCTCTTTCCGTGTCTATCTCGTTTTCCCGCGTCCCTCACAATTGTCCTTCTTTTCTCTTATCCTCCGGCGTTCTTGTCGCCGCGACTCCCCCTCCCTCCCCCGTGCTACCCTCTCTTCTCGTCTGTTCATCCATTCCTGTGCCCTGGGACCTCGCGAGGGAGCGGCTCTCAAGTTACATTGAAAAATCTAGCGGACGGGAGAAAAATTGGCGATACCTATATCATCCATTGTGCTCTCTCTCTCTCTCTCTCTCTCTCTCTCTCTCCCCTCTCTCTCTCTCTCTTCTTTTTTCCTGCCGCGTGAAACGTATCGTGCAAAAAAAAACTCTATAATTTAACTAATTATTCGTGTTTGTGATTTAACAGTTTTCGTTCTTGCGATTGTCTTTGCGGAATCTATTTATTTGGCAAAACAACAAGAATCAACTAGAACAACGATGCAAATATCGCGATCGAATAGCTATTATTACACGTACTTGCATCAACGTCGGGAAGGTTATCGGAACTGTTTTGTAATGTTGCATGAATTTATGTTTCCGGAATCTAACGCGAACATGCGCGAAATAAATTAGAAGTTTGTTGCTGGTAATACTGCTAACTTTAAGCGGCTACGTGATTGGTGTAATTTCTGACGCGCGCGGACGTGGAAAACATCCGAGTTATCAGCAGGATGGAGGGAGGAAAGATGGTACTATGAACACAAGTAAAGCAATCGATATATATAACAAGCAATATATATACAGCGGCGCATGCCTCAAATTGTCGGGTCGTTTGTAATGATGATTCGATCAGACCGTTCATTCTCCTTGCAGCTTTCTCTACCCTCCCGAGTTTATCCCCAATGTATACTGCATTCTGGTCAACACCAACCTCGACAACAGGACTTTCGTTTCCGATGGCTTATCCGCGGATTTGTGACCGTCGCTTGTATCGTGAACTGCCTACTTATAAGATTTATTTCCTAAGAGAGTTTAAGTCGTTCTTTTTCCCCCTTTTCCAGAGTTAATCGTCTCTTATAACGTCTTCTCGACAAGAATATATTCTTTTTATTTTTGTTAAACATATTAATTTCTATAACGATGTTTAATCGAACTTACGTAACTATAATAATAATACGCATATGTGTAACTGTATTAACACATAATAAACTATATAATATAATTTTTAAAAGTACTTATAATATTTTTCACAGAATAAATAATATTTCTCCCCTTTTTTCTCTCTCTCTCTTTCTCTCTCTTTCTCTTTCTTTTCTTACGATAATTTATTTTGAACTCTAAGAAATTAATTAAGTTTAAAAATAGACATAAAGTTAATGTGAATTGTGGAGATTGATAAGCGCCGCATTAAAATAAGACTAAGTTGAATCAAGCTCTCTTGCGCAATCTTGCGTAGATAGAAGCGTGTGCTGATGGATGACAAATGGCTCCTCCACGACGCGTCACTCTAGACGCTGCTAGAGGCTCCTCCTATACGTGATCAACCATAGCTCTGGGTGACGTGTGAAGGGTAGGGGGATGACGTTGGGGTAGAAACCGGGGCGCAACGGGGGCTGCAGTAGGATAGAACGCGGGTCGAAGTGAGGTAGAAACGAGGGGCGATGGGGAGAGGGATAGGGGTTGAACGGGTCGTCGGAGATAAAGTGGGACGTCTGATCCTCCGCCGAGGCGAGCAAAAAGATCCTCGCGCTTCGCGTCCCAGGAGACGGAAGCCGGGAACGAGAAAAACTCCCCCAAGCCACGTCGACCACCCTCCATGTCTCGCCCTCTTCCTTGCTCTTCCATCGTCCTTCTTTCTCTTCTTTCAACTCACACCATCGGGCCAACGCCGACCTAGCCGATGCTTTCATCCACCTTTTCCGCGACGAACCATCCCCGAGCACGAAGAAAGAAACTTCGAGGGGAAAGAATCTGCGTTATACCTTATCTCTACGGCGCTTCGGTCATTAATTAGAAGCAATCATCTATCCGTAGAACGTTCACGTATGAATATTCTCTTCTACACATATGTTTTTAATAAATTTGTTTCTCTGCGAAACAACTTTGGAAAATAGATTTTAACTGAAAACAGTGAAGTATAATAAAACACTGTTATAACTAACAAGATATTCGTGTGTTTCAATACGTTTTCAAGTTTATTATTTAATGTAACATTTTCGAGAGATTAAAGTAAAAATTAATTTTTTACATATTTGTTTCTTTTTTAGATTTTTATTATTTTTACAAATTGCGCGTGCGACGTTTAAATCTAAGTAAATTAAACACTTTGTGTGTAAAAACGCGCGCGTCTCGGACAGAACGCGAACTGAGAGATCGTTTTCGCCGTGTGCCGCGTCACACACATACTGCTGCGAAGACCCCCAAAAAGATAGATGATACGTAGCTTGGACCTCCATCATGAGCGACACGTCAGGCGTATGAATTCTTCTTGATTGCTGGGCGGGCTGTAAGCATAACGAGCCACCCGCTACGTCCATCAACTACGCACCGGTCAATTCATTTCGGATACATGCTCGCGCCCGCATATATACGGCCAACGGTCGCGCGCATATACGCGCGTGCACACACATGCGAGCACATAGAGACTGTACACGCACGGAGGAGATATGTATCGATTGGCGCATTCTGTAGCCCCGACGTACTCGCAGCATGCACTTATGTGCCAGATAGACCTGCTGGGTTGACGCCTAACCTGTCTACCGGTGGTATGCGGCATTCATTTTGTTTGATTTCTTGATTTAAATCTTCGCCGAACCTTGGTTAGAGGTGAACGTCGTGTTTGATCGACGACTTGTCTCGTCAGAAGATGAGTGGTGGTTTTGGCCGAAACTAGGGTTTCAACGGTATCAGGCTAAATTGCTTGAGAGAGAGAGAGAGAGAGAGAAAGAGATAGATAGATAGATGCACAACACATCTCCACATCTGGCGCATCACGCAAAATTTGATAAATTCACGAATTATACCAAATGTTTTATAGAAGCTTATTACACACACGCGCGCGCGCTTATTTTCTTTTAACTATGTATGTTACTTGACAAATCTTAAGATTTGGTACGCATAAAACAAAAAACTATCACAAATGAGGAGAAACAGGTCTATGATATCTTACCTCGAACAGAGAGAAAGTAGTTTAGTTAACATTAATAATGATAATTGCGTCATTATTTTATCGTTCTGATGTAGAAACGATATTTATCCAATTTATTAAAAAAAAAAAAAAAAAAAATAACCAGAGAACAAAAGATTTCAACGCGAAAGATTACATCTGCTTCTTTGTCTAAAACCGTGTACGCAATCTACTTTCATCATCTCGTACATCCTAAGCGAGTAATCGAGAACTCACCGTAATGACGTGACTGACACTTGCTTCTGTCTGAAGATTAAGATTCAACTCAAGCAGCGCGGACGGAGATTCTTTGACCGAGAATCAAGCTGTTACAAAACTAGTCATTAAATACTTATCTGTCCTTTTAGCGTGGATATCTTTACGTGTAATTCGCGGGACGGGACATGACTAGCGCGCCATACGCCTTTCGGTTTGCTCATATCAATTACCTCGTACACAGGACTAGCTTCAGAAACGCAAAATAAGACATTTAACATTGAGGTTTATTACAGGTGAATAGTGTATAAAAGCGGCACACAACCGCCGCAACTCGATCGCGGAGAGCCGAAGAGCTTAACATTTTACCCGTCTCATTTTCGCTGCTCGTAAACTATTCATTTACCACGGCTATAATCTTGATCGAAACTACGGATTATTATCCCTCTTATACCATCATCTTATCCTTTTTCCGCCTTTTCTGTCCGATGCTCATCCGCGCCCTACCAATCTTTCCGCACGTTGTACACGTTTAATTTTTCTCCAGAGGCGCATGCACCGCCCAAGAAACATGCACGACACATCACATTTTTGATCACCTGTTCATTCCAAGCAGTTTGCAAAAAGAATAATACATATTGCGCACTTTTATGTAGAACGAACATGAAACTCATATATATATAGAGAAGAATATTATCTAATAAATTTATTTCCTACTTTTTTTTATTTGCCATATGACAACATTAGTTTGCGCGGTAGAATATTTCTTCTCGTGAGAAAAAAAAACAACACTGTGAGATCTCGTAAAAATACGCGGATCTTAAGAAGGTAATAATAACAATAATAACATGCCCGAAATGGTATTTTAAACGATTAACATGAGCTCTGGCATCTTCAATTTTGCACGCTACGCGCCATCATTCATTAATAAAATTGGAAAGAGAGATACACAGATAAAAACGTGTGCACCAGTTTAACCGCGAACAATCTGCATAATATATATTAAAGTTTATTATTATGAGAATCGACGCTATACGCGGTCTTTACTTACTGGTCTGGCTCTCGTCTAAATTATACACGTCGCCTAATGTCTTAACTGAAAACGGCTTCGAATCATTATCATAATTTTGGCATTTCCTGTCGTTCTTGTTTTCGCAACCGCACCCGCAATCTTCCTTCTGGGTGGTGTTGTAAGTTATTGCTCGGTTTTTATCGGCGATTGAGATATCATATTTTGTTTTTCGCGAAGAGTAGATACGTCCTGGTGTTGCCTCTCTTTCTCTCTTTTATGTTTTACGTCTTTCGTTACGCATCTCTTTCAATTTCACGTCTCTATGTTGCGAAAAATGTTTTTGGTAATTTAATTGTCACGATGTTTAATCGTTTGTTCAACATCTCGCACTTTAACGAACACGTACAGATCGTATAATTGTGATTTCACTTTGTTTTAAAATATTGAAATAAAAAATAAGATTCCAATTTTAATTACATAACAAAAAATCCATTTCTATCTCACACATAATTTTGTACATATTTATGTGCATTTTGTTATATTGTCATTTCGATAAAAAAAAAAAAAAAAGAAAGAACGACGGCGGCATATATCACGCGGCACGGCCATTGTTTTAACTTCGTTCACATAATTTAAGTTGAACTCACATTTACTTGGAATTATTTGTCGTTCACGAGAGAAAATCAATTATTATAATTTTTTCTCCCAAAATTTATATACCTGTACACACACGCACTCTCAACCAGCTCTTTGTACGTTATGCTAATTAACAGGAAAAAAAAGATTTACGACTGTGTGTATATTCGCCGCATAAAGAACGGCGAACCGATCTATAATTCGCAGTCAAATAATTATTTCCACACGTGGTAAAATAATTTATTTTTCACTTGTTGTGTTTGTACACTCGCGCAGTGTTTTTGAGTCAATTTTCAACTTCGAGTTTTCAATTTACACTCACTTTTCACGTACAGCTGCTAACACAGGTTGGACCTATGAACATGTGAGCTCCGACTATGCAAATTTTAGCCCCGTCTGAAAGATCCCTTTTGCTCGGTCAGACATGATTAAACACAGAAC